>JAANDH010001363.1:0-58332 GCA_011799765.1 Nymphaea thermarum | reverse complement strand
TGTTGAAATTAGAAAGTTTTGCTTAAGTGTGGTAGTTTTCTGAATATTTAAAAGTTAGGGTTCTTTTATGTCTTTTTTCTTTTTTTATGTGTCTCTCTTTTGTAAGTTGATACAGCCGTGCCCTAATCTCTCTTTAAGTAGAGATTAGAGCACACGATTGAAAAAAGTTTTTTTTGCCGTCTCTCTCTCTCTCTCTCTCTCTCTCTCTCTCGTTCTCCTCTATTATTGAACATATATATATATATATATACACACACACACACACACAAGCACCACAATTTGGAGTATATGGGATTTGGACAAATCCTCTATGAAGCATAGTCCCCTTTTGAAGATTATGATGTTGAAAAGGGATCTTCATTTCATTAAGAAGGTAAACGAAGAGATAGTTGTATATCTTAATCAGGTCAAATATCTTGTTGATACTCTTGCAGCAGTAGGAAACATTACCAGTTATAAGAGCAGGTTCAAGTAACCTTGAATTGGTTACTAACGTAATATACTATTAGTCTTGTTATACAACTGTGACTAATGCAATTTTAACATGTAATCTCCCTTAATTAAAATGATATTTTCAATAAAAACATTAGAATCTACACCAAATTTTAAATTTATAATCGGAAGCCCACTAAGTGGCAAGTGTGGGTCAAACACCTGGAATGCTATATATTATTAAGAAAAAGCTATACTCAAAAAAACAACATTTATTGCTTCCCAAGAAAATAAAAACGTGCTAGTAGTTTGACTGAGTTATACATGTAATTAGGTCATTCTACAACCCAACCCATGGATCCACCGAGCCAAGAATCAAGAATGGATGAGTCAAGTCCCAGATGATTGGGCTTTAAGAAAATGGTATAAACTAGTTTTTGATGTTAATGAAACCTGTCATGGCAATTTTAGTTGCACAAACTAATGTGTGGTGCATCTGATGTAAGATTATGCATGCCTAGTTCATGCTTGATTGGAATAAAGTATGTAGTCATGTATAACGTATGTAGTCCACATGATATATATCGATCTATAAGTTCGGCAATTCTAGGAACAACATGTATCATTTATAGCATGAGATATCTCTGTGTTTACATGATCTATGTTTGTACTGACCAAATTGGGGCAAGAACTGCTATCCGTGATAAATCTATTTTCTGTTACAAAAATGTGCTTCCAAAATTGCTTCTTTATATTTATAGACACACATGCGCACATGCATAAGACTAAACATATTTTTTCTATTTTTTCCTTTTTGTTTTGTTGATGTTGCCTAGTCCCTATTGACTGAAATGCTAGCCCTCGGGAACTAGTGAACCACTTGTTCTCCTTCATTGTTGGATTAAAGGAGGTACACAACCCATTTGTACTTCGTTGAGAGAGGTTTTTATTTTTACCAAATGCTAAATTCCTCTTTGTGTATGAACTTTACTTTAGTGCATTCTAAACTAGAGTGCTTAAGTATTGCTTTCTCAATCTTTTCGTAAAGCTCTTTGATCATTTTGAGCTACTTTCACATTTATCACCGACTTATCCATTCCAGATCCAATATAAATTAGACCCAGGAAAAAGTGGTTATTGCCCTGTATCTTCAGCCATATCCATGTGACACAGCAACAAAGTTGATGGAGAACAACCCTTGGCTCACTTGTGAAAAACTACGAAAATATTTTGACACATTTTTCAGTGCCAATAACATAGATGCATTTCTTACTATCAACCAAAGCTTTAGGAGCAAAGTTTCAAATTTCCCCTACTTCCCAATAAAAAATGAACTGTAGAGAAGAGCCCTATCCAATTTATTCCAAAAGAAATAAAAAGGCTGAAGGGGTGCTTTAGAAGCCTACCTTTTTAAATTGGTGCTCCCAGTATCTATTACAATAAGAGGCACGTTCGTGTTTACTTAGCATAGTTAAAGCTGAAGGCATAGAATCAAAACCTGGCAGGCCAACCTGCAGACGAAAAAATAGAACAGAGGATTGTTTGAAATGATTTTACAAAAATCAAGAATGCAATACAGAGGTCCAAAGCAACCTTGAAACAGTATATAGAATTTTTGAAACCTTTTCTGCCAGAACACGCAATGCAACTTCTGTTGACTCTCCAATCTTTTCATAAGATCCCTTCTCAGGATTATATTGCAAAGTTGATTCATTGCAAAGTGCCGAGCACATAGCAATGTGAAGAAGGCAAGGAAACTGAGCAGGAAATTCAAGCTGCAGAAGAGGCGAAAAAAATAAACCTCAAAGCATGAGCATAAAGGAAACATTTACATCAAAATACATATTATTTCTAACTTGACCATAACATTAAGTCATAAGCAGCCGACCGAAACATATAATACCTGAATTCTGTAAGGTGGAAGCATGATCAAAATCTTATGATTAATTAATCAAGAATAATATCAGGTTAGAGTCAAGAGTAAATCAGAAAAACCATTATATATGCTTGGTGACAAACTCTTTTTCGTTTAGTGCAAGCACAAATTTCATGTTGGAGTCCAGTCAGGTGAAAGGCAGAAATCTTAAGTAGGGCTAGCAGAAAAGAAACACAAGATGGATTGGAGTGGTTGCCAAATTATGCCTCCCTCAGGATCTAGCGTGAAAAGAGAGACATGATGCATATGTGTATGCCCCTTCAAGACGGGTGCTGGTGTGTGTGCATGTGTGTGAAACAAACTGGTGTATCCTCCACAGATCCCACAAACCTCACTTTCTATAGTTTTGTACATCTTAATTAATCTAATCTTGTAGATATAATCTTCTAATTCATTCAGTTGAGAAAAAAATGTTCGCACTGACTACTTTATGCTCCATTATCTTTTAAGGAAACAAAAAAAAAAAGAACAGCTCATATTACACTCAAAACTTGATGGTCAAGGATCAAATCTTCAGATTGGACGCGCAAAAAATAAGATATGCATTTGCGTTTCAGTTAAGTCAAAATCACTTCAAGGTATGCATCCTTAGATGTTTGGATTTGTCTGGGATATAAAATGTCTACGACCAACCAACTACTTTATATAGACATACACACACATATACAAATATCACCGTTTTTTCAAAATAGTGTTAAAGACAGACCTACTTGTCAAACAGGCTGTTCCTTTTTCAGAGGAGAAAGTTCAAAGGAAAATATCATCGGCTTGACTAAAACGACCTGCTGTGAGACAGAAAAACAAAATAACATGCAAAATTGCAATATTTTGAAAATACCGTCAAAGTACCATCTTGTTGTTGCAATATTTTTGCCGTTTTTTTAAGAAAATAAAGTTTAACGTGTTTGAAATTTTTCAAGGTTTTTACTTCTTCTAACAATTTAATAACTATTTCAAATTTCTATCGATTTTTGTAAAAAAAAATAATATAACATCAAAGTTCATATTTTTTGCTATTTTTTGTGTTTTCAAATTTTTTTAATTCCCAAGACATTCTAATTTATATGAGAGAGAGAGAGAGAGAGAGAGGTTCTCAAACTCCCATGTTGCTGTAAGCACAATTTTACCTAGACAACATAGTTTTAGTAATAACATCATAATTTGCTCTAATATCAATTTCAACAAGGATAGCTAACAATTGCAAAGGTTCTGTAGAGCTAATGCCAAGACCCCCGTGTCCAAACTTTAAGGAAGCATCTGAATCCCTAAGATCGATATCTGAGATATCCAGTCAGATATGAGATCTAGATCAGAAGCCCACGGCTGGATCGTAAATCTGATCTTCTTGTTGTTTTGTATCTTACATAACCATGGATCTCAATGTCCAGCAGATTCTTGCCACTAAAATTTAGATTTTGATATCACTCCTACCTGATCCCAAGCCAGAAGATGCTTCTATCTCAAATCTATGGATCTAGGACCTAAGATTATCAAGCACACACAAGAAAAATGGTGATTACCTGCACTCCTCCCAAATCCATGATGATACCTTCAGGAGCATATGTAGTTCCAGTCACACTGTACTCCAAGGAAACAGGACCTCGATGCACAGAGTCCACAACGCACACCTAAATCACCATGAGAAAACTGTAATATTTTTAATTTCCAAATATGGAAAGGTACACAAACAATGGAATAATTTCTGAAACTACACAAAAGTTCATCCATGAAAATGCAAGATACCACATAGCATTTTTTTTTTTAATTTTGATGATATATAATCCTGTCCATTTATTAACCAAATTAGACTAATAAAGAAGGTTCTCGATGATTTTCATTCTACAGGTTCTGCATGAGTTAAAAACTATGCACAATAACTATAATTTAGGAAAGATGTGATCTTGAATCATCTCAGTCACACAGAGGCTCAATCCAAAGTAAATCATGAAACAGAACAGAACCATTGCATTTTAAGGAACAAATTGAAGTTTCTAGAACAAGTCACTCTTTTCCAGATTGTTATAACATTGTTCTCCATGCTAGTTGAAAACCTAAATACATGCTGAGGCCGGAACAACGTTGATTCAAAATTCTTGAGCTTAAAGATTACAAAGATCAGACCATCATATATTGTCACCAAGACTTATCAAATAGTAACTAAACTGTCAAAACATATGCATAGCCCTGTGCATATGTATACATACATTCATACAATGATACAATATTGATATGTTTATGCTTCTTCATATGTTTATCTATTTATACAAAATAAATATGTATATATCTATGTGTTCTATATATATATATATATATATATATAAACACACACACATGTGTGTGTGTATGTGCATATCTATGTTATATATAAAGTATAAACCCATACTTTCCCTGTTTCCCAACTCCTCTTCTATATATATGCCTCTTTAGGTGCCAATAAAATTTACTTTTCTGTTTAATTTAAGTTATCTCACCTTAGAGATATCTGCCCCTTCCTAATTTTGCACCATATGTCTCGCAAAAAGAATCAGCGTTCTGGTGTATTTATGGTATTATATCCTTGAAAATATACCATAATACATACTATATGATCATCTTCCAGCCCAATTATATGGAGACAAGTTGCCGCTTCCTTTGTAGACTTTGGCAAATAGAAATCGTATTAAAAGCACTTAAAATTTTAAACATGACCAAGCTGCATCCATGCCCATCTCTGTCTACATAGGTATAGTGCTCTTCCAGGAGTGACCATGTGACAGAGGATCTTAATTGGTACAATGAAAAAAATAATGTCATTTGACAATTACAGAGACTAACATTTTTGGATGACAAATGAGGCAGACACAACATTCTAATGCCACGTTGAAGACACCAGAATCCCTAAAATACTTTTTTCTTTCGAGAACACAAGGAAAACCATGCTTTTGTTCCACAAGAAGGACCTTGGAATATAAGAAGAATTCATGTATCTGCCCCTCTCACCAACCCTTAAGGGGCATCCCCCACCATTATAACAGAAAAAGAGTAATGCATACTGCATAGTGTTAAAGAGTGTTTCTGGAATATTAGAAAGTTGAAGAGTAGTTCTTTAAATATTTTCTTATATTTGGTGGACTGAATTTGTAATTGTTATATTGCCAACCCTAATCTCTTTTAATATGAGATTAGGGTCACGTGAATAAGGAAAAAAGTGTTCTCTCTCTCTCTCTCTCTCTCTCTCTCTCTCTCTCTCTCTCTCTCTCTCTCTCTCTCTCTCTCTCTCTCTCGTCCCCTTCTTCCTCCAATATTCAACATGGTATCAGAGCAATAGACCTAGGGCTGTGTGATCTAGGGTTTCACACCTAGGGTTCCCTTTTCCTCTCATCTCTCCTCTCTTCCGCCAAACTGGGGTTTCACACCTAGGGTTCTTGCTGTTTACAAAACAAGCAAGTTGATTGGTTGGTTGGATAGGGGCTAATCACGTTTTAACATGTGAAAACGTGATTAGCACCCTTGTGTTGCTGTTGCTGTCGTGAAGTTGCTGAAAGCTGCTGTCGTTGAAGCTTATCACGTTGCTGAAATGGTGAATCAGATCAGACTTTGCTGCAAAATCAAATCTAACTCAAGTGCAGCCGTGGAAGATGTTCAGGCCAAAGAATGTCAAATATGCTAGGGCAGTCTGATTTGTTTTGTCGTGTGGTGCCTAGTGGATTCCCACAAGCAAAGGTATGCCGTGTGGGCAGGTTCAGTCTTTTTCCTGCATCGTTGAAGTGAGACAAGTTTGAAATTGTATGGAGTAGGCAGATTTTTGTTTTCTCTCTACATCGTTGAAGTGAGACAGGTTTTCTCTACTGTCAAACCTGTGCTTGTTTGCTACCTATTATCGACATCTGAAAGTGTTGCATGCTATCCACGTCTGAAAACAGTCTGCCAATTTGTTTTGTGTTTGTGTTCAACCTGATCCTTAAGTGGATCTCGTGGAGGTTATTGTTGCTGTAATCAGATTTTTATGTTGACCGTGTGGGGCAGAGTCAATCTAATGCTTGTGGATATAATTTGACGTGAGGAGCAGAATGATCTACAGATCGTGGATATGAAATCTATAAGTTGAGGTCTCATTAGTTGTGGACTGCTGCTAATCATAAAGTTCCTGCTTGTGTTGCAGTCATCGGCTGAAATTATTTTGTTGAGTTGCTGCCTGAGTTTCTGCCTATGTCGTTGTCTGTTTTAGTGAATTTCTGAGTTGATGATTGGAGCCATAAGTGTGTTCCAGACTCTTCTATGTTGTGGTGCCTTGGTTGAAGTTAACTACTACACCTTATACATACATATTGTGAGTACAATTCTGGTTGGAATTTTACTATGGCTGATGGTAATGTGTCTGAGGGTTCCAATGACTACAAGATGGCTGGAAATTCCTTCCCATATGCCAACACACTGTAATAGACTCTTCCTTCTCTGTTGGTACTCCTACCGATGACCCAGATATGATGTGGATGATAAATTCTGGTGCCTCCAGGCACTGTTGTAATCAACCACATATTTTTTCATCATTAGTCAGGTTCTCTACACCACAGCATGTCAAACTGGCTGATGGCAAGCTATCTCCTGTATTGGGCAGCGGTGATATTTATCTCCCACATTTAGGCACGATTACCCACGTGCTCTATGCTTTGCAGTTTCCTGTTAATTTGTTATTTGTTAAGCAGCTAGCTATTGATTTAAAGTGTAGAGTCATTTTTTACCCTGGTACATGTTCTTTTCAAGACTTACTAACTGGGAAGATGATTGGTGGCGGCCATGAACGTGAGGGTATGTATTTCTTGTCTGTCCCAGTAAATGTTGCTGCATCTTCATTCTCCTCGAAGCCTTCTCCTTTTCAGTGGCATCTCAGACTAGGTCATCCTTCAATGTCAAAACTTCGTCACATGCTTCCAGGTATTACTATATCAGAGTCCTTCCTATGTGATGTTTGCCAATTAGGCAAACATACACGGAGTAGCTTTCCTTCGAGTCGAGAACCATCTAGTCAAAGTCCATTTGATCTCCTACATGTGGATGTGTGGGGTCCCAGTCGGGTTCCTTTTCACTCGCGTTTTCGGTATTATCTTGTTTTGGTTGATGATTTTACACGAGTCAGTTGGGTATTCTTGTTACGGAAAAGATCCGAAGTCATATGTATTCTTCCTAAATTTGTCAAGGAAATAAAAAGTCAGTTTGGTTTCATTGTCAAAAATATTTGCACTGATAATGCTCTTGAATTCAAATTTTTGTTCTACTTCAGTTTTATGCCAATCATGGAATTCGGCCTCAATATACTTGTCCACACACATCCCAACAAAATGGTGTTGCCGAACGCAAATATCGGCAACTCCTAAATGTGGCCCGTACCCTCATGTTGCATTCTCACATGTCTGCTTACTTTTGGGGGGATTCTATTCTTACTGCATGTTACCTCATTAACAGATTACCCTCGTCAACGATCCAAGAACATATTCCCATTCAACTTTTATATCCAAATCGACCACTATTTCATAAACCTCCCAAAGTATTTGGATGCACTTGCTTAGCACACATCCTAGGCCCAGACAAAAACAAACTTGATGCCCAAACCATCAAATGTGTATTTATTGGATACTCTGTCAATCAAAAAGGATATAAGTGCTTTGATCTCCAGACCAAGAAAGAGATTATCAGTGCGGATAATACATTCTTTGAGTCTTGTCCTTATTTTTCTTCTTCGAGTACTCCTCTGTTTGAAATGCCTATACCTGTTCATCTTTTCATTCCACCAGTGTCCCTTGAGTCCTTACTGCCATCTCAACCTATGTCACATGAACATTTCTTTGATCCTCCATTGGTTTACACTCGTCGTCTTGGTCCCTCTTCCAACCGCCCACCAGCGTCTTTTCAAGAGGTAAGCTCCACTGATCAGACTGATTCAAGTTTAAATGATGAACACTCTGCAGATAATCTCCCTATTGTTATTCGTAAGGGAAAGCGACAGTGCACACTACACCCGATTTCTAATTCTGTCTCTACTGACCATTTGAGTACAAGTTTGGTGTAGTTTGATCGAGCTCTGTCTAGTCACATGATCCCTTCTTCTCACCATCAAGCCCTATTAGATTCACGGTGGCGGCATGCCATGCAGGAGGAAATGGATGCTCTTATCTCTCGAGAGACTTGGGAATTGGTGGATCCACCGAGGCACTGTGATGTGGTTGGCTCCAAGTGGGTGTTCACCATCAAGTATCATTCTGATGGTTCAGTTGAACGGTTCAAGGCACATCTTGTCGCAAAGGATATACACAGACTTATGGTGTCGACTTCTTTGAGACTTTTTCACCTGTGGCTCGATTGGGCTCTATTCGACTTATTATATCTCTTGTTGTCTAGCGACAATGGCCTTTATTTCAGCTGGACGTGAAAAATATTTTTCTATATGGAGATCTTTTTGAAACTGTCTATATGCAGCAACCACCTGGTTTTGAGCGATAGAGGGAGTGTTCCAAGGTATGCAAATTAAATAAGGCTATTTATGAGCTTCAACAAAGTCCTCGTGCATGGTTTCATAAGCTATCTGAGGTCTTATCTAAATGTGACTTTCGTCGGTCTCAACTTGATCACTCATTGTTTATCAAGCACTGGGGAAAGTGATCAAGAGATAGCACAGACAAAGGAGTTTCTTCAGAAACACTTTGTCACAAAAGGCCTTGGACAACTCTGTTATTCTCTTGGTATTGAGGTGGCCCATAGTAGTAAAGGAGTTGTATTATCTCAGAGAAAATATGTTTTGGATCTTCTGCAAGAAACAGGTTTATTGGGGGGCAAAACCTGCAACTCTTCCCATGAACTCTCGCATTCATATACATGATGAATCAGAGCCTTTTGACTCTAAATCTTACAGATCTCTAATAAGAAAATTGTTATATTTGACTGTCACTCGTCCTGACATTAGTTTCGCTGTGAATAAACTAAGTCAATTCATGGAGAAACCTAGGAAAGTTCATTGGGACACTGCTCTAATGGTTGTTAGATACCTGAAGTCAGCCCTAGGAAAGGGGTTATGGTTCAAAAAGGGAAAAGGTGTTGACATTGAAGCATATAGTGATGCTGATTATGCAGGATCTGTAGATCACAGAAAGTCTACTACAGGTTTTTGTGTCTTTGTAGGAGGTAATCTTATTTCTTGGAGGAGCAAGAAGAAGAATGTGGTGGCTCGATCTAGTGCTGAGTCGGAATATAGGGCTATGGCTCAAACTGCGGCTAAAATGTCATGGGTCAGATCATTATTTTTAGAGTTGGGTGTTTCAGTGAATCTCCCAATGAAGATGTATTGTGACAACAAGGCGGCTACCTATATTGCTAACAATCTTTTTTTTCATGAGAGGACAAAACATATTGAAGTGGATTGCCACTATGTTCGTGATTTAGTTCAAGAAGGAATTATTAGCACTATTCATGTCTCCTCTGAAGATCAGGCAGCTGATATGTTCACCAAGGCTCTTCCTATAGGCGATTTCCTAAGAGGTTGTAACAAGCGGAGCATGATTGATATCTATGCTCCACCTTGAGGGGGAGTGTTAAAGAGTGTTTCTGCAATATTAGAAAGTTGAAGAGTAGTTCTTTAAATATTTTCTTATATTTAGTGGACTGAATTTGTAATTGTTATATTGTCAACCCTAATCTCTTTTTATATAAGATTAGGGTCACGTGAATAAGGAAGAAAGTGTTTTCCTCTCTCTCTCTCTCTCTCTCTCTCTCTCTCTCTCTCTCTCGTCCCCTTCTTCCTCCAATATTCAGCACATAGAAAAATAGAATTTTAAGCATGTATGAACACAATAATTGCTCACCTTCGATACAGACATCATGTTTGTTGTAAGAGTACCAGTTTTGTCAGTGCAGATTACAGTTGTACAACCTAATGTCTCAACAGATGGCAATGATCTCACAATTGCATTTAGTCGAGCCATACGCTTTGTGCCAAGAGCCAAGCACCTGAACAAATTTGGCACCAAATCAACAGCCCAACCACCAAATTCCACAAGTAACAGAAAATTCAAAAGAAAAAAAAAAGCAAGAGCATAAGAAATTATTAATTAACATAGCAAGATTTAAGATCAACACACATAGTTTCAGTACACAAATGACATGCTACAGATAAAATAATTAAACAATGTTAAAAAAAGGAAGAAAAGTAACGATCATCAAACTTGTCTTTTTTTGCATTAAGTGTGATTGAGGATCCTTTCTCTATGGATAAGTATTCTTTTAGATCCCATTGTGTTTCTATTTGACAGATGAACACAGAACTCATAATCTTAACATTACCAAATACTTTAGAGGCATGTTTTAATTCATGTGGAAGAACAGGGTTAGATAAGCTAACCAGTAAGTTTTTCTATTCTAGTTGCATTCCTTTCAACGTAGCTAGAAATCCCCACTGGAAGAAGTTTGTGCTTGCAGTTGCGAATAGCAGATTAGTTGGATATTTACCTCCAAGCACATAAAGGTTACAAACATCAACTTTTAGAGATGAAAAGAATGATGTTGAACAAAAATTGGCTATGACAAAGTTTAGATGGAATAGAACTGGAACATCAATTGTTTCTGACGGGTGGACAGACATGCAAAGGCGTCCACTAATTCATTTTATTGCTATTGCTTGTGATGATACAGTATTTTTGAAGACAGTTGATGCATCAGGGAAGTACAAAGATGTTCAATATTTGAAGTGGTTATTTATAGAAGTCATCAAAGAGGTTGGTGCTCATAAGGTAGTGCAGATCATCACAGATAATGTTGTTGTCTGTATGAGTGTTGGCTTAAGTTTGATAAGTGAGTCTCCACATGTCTTTTCGACTCCATGTGTTGTACATACCTTGAATTTGGCATTGAAGGACATGTGAACTCCACCAACTAAAGAACAAGATCCTCGAGGACATGAACTATTTTCATGGATTCAAGACATGGAAAAAGATGTAAAGAATATCAGAAATTTCATTGTCAATCATCAACATGCATTGTCACTCTTTGATAGTTATTCAGATTTGAAATTATTGAAAATTGCTGAGACACGGTTTGCTTCCATCATTGTCATTTGAAAAGGTTTCAACGAGTAAAGGAAGTATTATTTCATAAGGTGGTTGACAAAGATTGGAATTTCTATCGTGCTGAAGATGAAGTTAAAGCTCAAAAAATCAAGAACATTATTGTGGATGTCAGGATGATAAATGGTGAGATAGGTTGACATATTTTTTGCAGTTCACAAAACCAATTTGGTGCATGTTGAGGGAAGTAGATAAGAATGAGCCTATGTTTCGTAAGGTTTCCGAAATGTGGGATAATATGATTGAGCAAATTCAGTCTATAGTTTTCAAACACGAAAAGAAATGTATTGTACTCGATAATTCAGACTTTTTTTATCGCATTCATTCAATACTAGTAGAAAGAGGGGATAAGAGCTACACTCCCCTACACTGCATAGCTCATTCTTTAAATCCTAAGTATTATTCAAAAATATGGCTAGAAGGAGCTCCTGAACGTGTCCCTCCAAATCAAGATCATGAGATATCAAAGAATAGAATATTGTGCATGATAGACTTTATTTAGATCTGCATGTTAGAAAACAAGCTAGTTATGACTATTCAAAGTTCAATGCAGAAAGATTTGAATCTACAGATGTAGAGATAGCAAGAGAAGATGAAGAATTAAGTCCTTCTGATTGGTGGTCGACATATGGATCAAAAATGCCAACTCTCCAAAAATTGGCATTGAAAGTACTAATTGAATTGTTATGAGATTGGTTTTGTTTTTAAAATTACTATGCAATTACATGTGCATGTTAGCAATGATAACTACTTAAGACAGATGAAGTAGGGCATTGAGTCGAGTATCTTCTCGACCTCGATTGTGCATTAGAAAGCATCCTAGAATGATAATGGCATAGGACAACTGTGAGTCAATCACGGATCGAGACTACTCTCCATGGTTTGGCTATGTTTTGAAAGATGTGATTAATGTGTTTAATTAATGTGAATGTTGTAATATGTTTCGTATACATTGTCGTGAACATGATGCAAATAAATGAAATTGAAGGGTAGTTGTACCCGTGAAGTTATGATGGCTAGTTAAAAATGTTGACTATATGTATAGCCCTCGTGTGGAAGCGTTTGGAGGTATGGGTGCACTCGTGAAGTGAACCAACCTCATGTGCTAGCCGGTCATATTGTGAATGTGTTATCATAATGATAAGTAAAAAAGATTAATAGATGTGAGCAATGTTATCACTGCCGTATCGTATCGTGTATCGATCGGGCCGACCTATACACCGTATCGTAACGTATCGTAAATGTATCGTAACGTATCGTAAAATTATTTTTTAATTTGTAAAAAATATTAAAAAATTATAAAAAATAAGAAAAAATCTTTAAAAATCTTTAAAAATCCGAAAAAACTAGTAAAAATCAGAAAAATTCAAGAAAAATGTATTTAAAGGAACATTCATCATTCATGTATATGAAATTATGAACTATGAACTTATGAAGTATGAAGTATGCACTTACTAAGTACGAACAAGACATTCCATGGCAAAATAAGAAATCAAACATTCAAAAATCAAAATCACATANTAATTTTACTCCCGTATCGTGTGATACGGGGGTGTATCGCACGTATCGTGCGATACACCCACCGTATCGCACGATACATGCGATACGCGTACGATACGTACGCGTATCGCAAATTATAGGTGTACCGTATCGATAATACTGATACAGACGATACGTATCGTACGATACGCGTCCGTATCGTACGATACGGATAACACTGGATGTGAGGCCAGTGGGTTATGGCAATGTGTTTGGGCGATGTCCTGCCTTTGCCATTGGTCTCACATGTTTGGAGCGCAGGCGGTGCAAGGCCCCAGGATATTGTTGTGCGATGTGCTTGGAGCGTTGGGCTCCCACTTTCCCAACCTAGGTTTCCTAGGAAAGGCTGAGCAACTCTCGTTGGAATTCACACATCCATGGATGATTGCTCGACCGCTGCAGCGTGAACGGATCTATATCGTTTCGGGTCATCATGGGGGTTGTCTCCCGACTGTAGATCATCCATGGTGTGCAGATGCCTGTGTTTGCACCTACAGGAACTCTCAATTCACTAAAGCTAATGTAAATGAAAAGAATGTGAATGAAGTGAATGTGAATAATGTGAATATGCATGAAGTGCATGTGACTATTGAATGTATTAATTGTGGCCATTGAGTGGCCTTTACATGTCGTGGTATATGCGAGGGGCTTCCAAGACAAGTCATGTGACTGCATGCTCCTATCACGACATGATAGTGTTTTGGTATCGTATTTGTTATATCCCAAATTCGAGCCCTTACCTTAGAGGGTTAAGGATTTATCTGGTGTGTTGCCATACTACAAAGGCTAAGCCTTATGTTGTTTTCCTTTTTCAAATTTTGGCGCCCGAGAAAGCAGGTTGATCAGATGGCTCAACTCACATCCTGACTCAACTCACATCCTACTGGGGAGATTTTGAGTCTATTGTAGTGCCGGCGCGTCATGTTTTGGTCTTATTGATGTCTTGTTTTTGTTAGGCATCAATGTTGTAGTTTTGGGGCATTTTTGTCATATGTGTTCTTGAGAAATGTCAAGTAATTTTTATGAATGAAATTTATTATATAATGGAAAGTTTGCCCCATTGTCTTTGATGTGCATAGTTCTTTTCCTTTTGAATTGTTGTATCATCGCACCTCAACGATTTATGTTTTAACAAAAAAAAAAATATTTGAGGGTCAAAGGGTGGTTGGGGTGTGACACATATGGTTCTACATCTGCAAGATATCTAAAATATTGGCATTGTGACAATGTAAATGGAACTTCGGACCACAATTTAGTACATGAAAAGAGATCTCTATGTACAAACTTATCCAGTACCAGAAAAAATTCAGGTGAAAATGAAGTGAATGAGATCCAAAGAACTCACGTTGTTACAACAGCTGGCAGCCCTTCAGGGATTGCTGCAACCGCAAGAGCCACTGCAATCTATTCATAAACAAGAAAGTTAAAAGTATTACAGAATCCAATTAGATGCTTGCAAGAGTAGTATCTTGTATAACTGATACCTAAATGCAATGGTAAAAAAAAACAGCACAGAACTTGTAAATTAAGTAGCATATTTAGCCCAAAAAAAAGGTGGAAAAGTAAAGAATATAAACATCACTACAAGTTGCATCACGGTCATTGAATTTAGAAAAGTATGGAAAAGCAAACAGCAACTAAGAAACCTGCACATGACTGTGTTCACCATTTCATCATAAATTTAGGAATTTGTAGACAGTGAGAAACATCATTGTTGCACTCAAATTATTGCAAAGCTATCATGGCCAAAGAGGAAATGTGCAATTTTGTGCATAGTTGCTGTGAAGAAAACCCCCTTCTTTAACATTTTTTTCTTGCTAAAAATACCAGGCATGTTCTTTTAAGTTCTTTTTTAATTGCAAAACTGTAAAGAAGGAATAAATGAGGGTAACTTAGGAAATGCTTTGAAAAGTGACTAGGGTAATGAGGGGCTATGTTTAGAAAAGAGGCTGGGGAGAACAGGAGAGCATTAGTTGCGTGAGAAGGAGTTTCCCCACGAAGAAGCAGCAACAGCAACCTAAGGGTGTTCCTTGAGTGGATGAGAAAAAAGTAGCAGCCACATGAAGGAGCTGCCTGCGTGCACAAGCAAAGAAGCAGCTGCAGCATTGTGAGATAAAGAACTGAAAAATGACAGCATCAGAATGTGAGGAGGAAAAAGCAGCGATGTGGGAAAGGAAGGGGAAAAAAAAAGGAAACTTATTGTTTTAGGGTGTTGGGATATTTTTTTGATTTTTTGAACATTCCCAAGTTTTTCCCCAGAAAAACAATTCTTACGAAGACCTTGCCAAGAAATTAACAAGAAAAACATTGCACTATGACGTGTGTTTGTGTGTGTATTTTTTTGTGTGTATATGTGTGTGAGAGAGATGAGCTAAACCAGTCCCAAAGTAAGAAATTAGTAAAGTCCTATTTTGGTACTGGTTATTCAGGCCTCATCATCCCTGAACCACCAAGCTTAACGTGGAGAAGATGGTTATCAGAGGAGAAGAGAAAACAGGTGGGAGGAGAGAGAAAATCAGGTGAGAGAGAGAGGAAAAGAAAGGGGTTAAGAAAAAAGAGTCTCAAAATGGGACTGGTTGAACCAATTCAGCGTACATATACATGATAGGTTTTTAAAGGAAGTTCTTATTTCAATTCTTTTCATTTCTTTTTCAGATTTCTATGTTTTTTATTTTCTGTTTTTTTTGGGGGTCAAGACTAGACCTTGTACAGGTTTGGTAGAGCTGGTCCAACAGCTAGCTGACCCATCCCTTCTCATTTATACCGAGGGATTATTCCCTTATTTTTTCACTGGAGGAGCTACTACAGGGTGTGTTTCATAGGCTTCTTACTCCCTTTGAGAGATTCCTTTTTATTTTGGGTTTCCCCTTTGAGCTGCTACTTGAGTCTCGGCAGGATACATTGCTGCTAGACAATGTTTGTTACCTTTGTAGCTCCTTTTTACATGCTTTTAAGCATATTAAGTGAATGATGTTATTTTTTTTTATGAGTATTCTTTGTAACTTAGTGCATGGATCATTAACTTATAAGACTTCATTTTGCCTTGTTTGACTGGCCCTTTTGAGCCAGTCGAACAAGTAGTTGGGCACATATCTTGGACAGGTAGAGATTTTTTTTTTTACTTGATACCAAGTCAGGCATGTACTCATTATGAGTAGATAGATCTCGTCTCACAAGTGTGCTTGGGAAGATTAACTTCGTTTTAAACTTGGGTACTTTCAAAAAGTACTTGTCTTTCATCATCAAATCTGCAAACTGTTTAAGAGCTTCATCAAATGGTGCACTTTCAACTCAAACTCCAACAACCAAATTTTGCACTCAGACATGATTGAAGTAAGTCAGCAACTATATTCTATGGGCCAGTCACTCGAGACAGACATCAAAAGGCGATGACTACAGGGATTTATAAGAAGTATGATTCCCGAAGTTACATCTAAACTTAAATGATAATAGTGTAAAAAGGGCTCTATGGGTGACACTGAAAAAATGTAGATGAAGGTGAAACAAAAAAATTAGCCTCAAATATTGAGTGGAGTAGAGCATAAAATTGCTAGGAAATTTTTATTCTTATATGAAGGCCAGTGAAGCTTGGTGAATATCGAAAAGGTACAAAGCTAGTATATCAAGCAAGTAGACAAAAGTGTCAGACATTATTTTATGTGATTATGTACTACATGGAATCAACTTGCTCTGTCTGAGCCCGAATGGAAAAGGAAAATTTTTTGAATCAAAGAAGGAACAAGCAGAAAAAGAATTTTTGCTGGTTTAGGGCCTCAATGTGAAATCTGACAAGCTACCAGTGCATAGCAGCCTAGCATCAACTAAAGTGCTTCACATTTTTGTGAACCAAATATGTTTCAAGTCTTTGTAACACCCAAGCAGGGACGTCCTATAACCATCACCACTGCAACCTCTAAAAGCTAGTGTTTCCAAATCAAGGGTCAAAAGGTCCACCTCAGAATGCATGCATAATCACCCCAGTAGAGATGTCCATGTATCAGCAATTGCAGTCATGCTACTCTACAACAACCATGGCCGAGATTATCACTATATATTTTGAATCTCACTCCCCATCACAGAGGAGAAACTGAAAAAAATGCTCAAATAAAATTTTATAAACTGCAAGAGAAACCCACAAGAAGTAGGCAGTCATTCATTCAAAACTCTCCTCCTCTTAGTTGCAAGAATAAAGACCGGATGCCTATGGAAAAACTTATTTCTGTTCAATGCAGCCAAAAAAAAAAAAAAATCCCGTCATGCCACGACACTAACATAAACACGTGAACAGCAAACTAGATATCCAAATTAGCAAATGTTAAACAAAGAAAAGCAATCAATGGTACTGCTGCTTTAGCTCAAGAGGGGAAAGGATTGACCATCTAATGCAGCCATGACACTCTAAGAGAAGCAAACCTTAAAATAGTGAATTGCACCACGTATAATACCACCATGAGCAGGATCATGAAAGTGTCCAATGTTTACAACCCAAACGAGTATGCAAATTCCTGCAATTATCTAAAAGTTGAAAGAAAGTATTAACGATGTATTCATAAGCATATTAGCTGGAAAAGAATTTATATGATGCTTATACAAAGGCAACGCAAGTGTGGCTCTCCATACTATACACATATGCATATGTATGTGTGCATGTGGGTGTGTGTGTGTGTGTGTGTGTGTGTGGGGGGGGGGGGGGGGGGGGGGGGGGGGGGGGGGGGGGGGGGGGGGGGGGGGGGGGGGGGGGGGGGGGCTGGTGTGGTAGCAAATCAGTAAATGGCATAAAAGTCAAGATGCCATGAAGTTAGTGTTCGAGAAACTGTGCAAGCAGCCAGCAGGTCGAGAATACCTTCTTCTGGTTAAGTAGCAAAAGAAGCAATCTCAGAACAGCTAACATAGGATTTCCCATATTTAAAAATTGAAAACCCATGTTTCACTAGGCTCATAATTATATAACCTGTTTGAGACAAAAGGACGTTTCATCTGCCTACTTAAATTCTCACTTTAGAGAGGTGGTCCCCAATACGTCATGTTATTGGGGACTTATAGGAGTGAAATCTTGATCATTCTGTTTGAATTGGGAGTTTGTAAATAACGCTGACTTTTGAACAAACATCATTTTAAAATATATTTAAGAATATATTAGTTAGAGAGAGCCATGAGGTACTGAGTGCAGATTCACTGTTGTCCACTTGCTTTTGTTGTCCTAATGAACTACAAATTAAACTTGAAATAATAAACATAATGTTTTCTTACATTTTGATCTCATAACTTGAAATAGCTAGAAGCAAGGCAAACCCATTTCTGGTGCCGGGCTTTGATTCACATTGTTTCACTTTCTATTTACAAAAGCATGTTTTTAACAATATTTGAATCTTGGGATGATTAATATTTGGACAAATTAATGAAATTCCGTATTATTTGACATTTTATAAAACAATTCACATTATTTATTTAGCTGATTTTTTTTATGTTAGAGCACAACTGTGCCGACCAGGGCTTAGACTTCTGGCATTGTAGGCACAAGGACTCTTCTTAGTTCTTAGCATTACTACGACCAACTGCTTGATTAGCCTCACTCAAAACTGAAAAAAGTTTCCAATTCACGATCTTCATGCCTGTTAACTGCCACATCATAAACAAGTGACTACCACAAACAACAACAAATAATAAGTTGCTTATGAAACTCTAGTGGATGCAGAAGTCTACCTTTGCCAAAAAGGTCCCGAATTCATCCAGTTTTTTCTTCAAAGGGGTCATCTCCTACAAATTCAAAATCATATATATGGAATAAGATTTTCCAGAAAGATCACCAACTAAATGCACTGACAGATAGATACCAATTCATATATAAATAGTTCATCAATCACACATACTTCTGTTTTGTGCATTATGAATAAAAAACCTACATTGCATTTTTACAGCTTGTAAACAATTGCAAGGCCTCTGCAATCTGAAACTTTTTGCTTCAGTTGATAAGATTAGGAAGGAAATGCATGTAATTATCTTATCCCATGTGAAACAAGAATACATAATGATGTCTGCCTACAAATCACAGACGGAGCTAGACATATCTGAGACAACTGACAACTAATATAAGATCTGTTGGTCAAAGGAGACCAGAAACACTCCCATCTTCAATCTTCAATCACTTCACAGAAAATGTCAGTAACACAAAGGGAGTACAAAGACAACTTACATCTTCTGTTCTTAGCATCGCATCACGAATACTTCCCATTGCAGTGCTTGACCCAACCCCGATGACTACAGCTCTAGCTCTGCCAGAGACTACCACTGTTCCCTGAAAGAATTAATTGGCACAAAGGGAATCATAATTATTCTAACTATTACAAATTGTCAGATCTTACATATCATTTTTTACGATTAGGAGCCACATAGAAAAAAGATCAAGTAATTTTAACAGCAATTCTTCATCAACAAATGAACTGGAGAAGTTGGGATAAACAACAGCATCCATATCATAACAAGAAAATCCTTAGCATAAAATTTGAAAAACACTGGTCTTTGACAAGACAACAGCTATTTTAACGGACTAATACAGCACAAAAACACAACAGTAGCTGCAGTTTAACACAAAAGAAATAGTGAACGAGAATGAGGAGTGCAAAATGCCTCTGAGGAATGTGTTTGAATTTTTATAGTGTAAAAAATAGATTGATGTGGCCCAAAATTACATGCATTGACGTCATGACATCTGCAGAAGTAAAATAGCTTATAAACATGGCCCACTGTAAATAGAGAAAACTTTACCTACATGTTATCTAAGGGAAGCAGAAGAAGACAGGTCAGCATCCCACTTACAGTCTAAGCAATTGATTAAAACAAAGAACAGCTCTAAATAATGCAGTAACAACATTACCGAGAAGAGGATATTTGTCTTGTCTTGATAAACAGCTTTTGACATCTTAGTGCAATCTAACTCTTTTGCAACAGAAGAACTTTCACCTACAATTTAACACTCTGAGTCAGGAAATAGTTTCAAAAACTAAAATTGCATGCTCTAGCACAAAAGTGAATAAATACTAACTATTGGAACACAATAACAAACTGAATTTTAAAAGGGAGAGATGACACTTGCCAGCTAAGAGCTCATTATGAGAAGTTGGAACTGTTTCTTTTATAAGTAGTTGGCATAACCTCTTTTTATGTTATAAGGCCAGTCAGACCATATGATTTGACTGGCCAAGCATGCTATTTCATGTTTGCCACATTTTCCTCTTCAAAGAAAAAAAAGGTTACAAGAAGTTCAATTGCTAACAGTTTCCTATACTGGTGGTACACTAATGGAGGATATTATTAGAATGTTTGGTTCCGAATACACCATCTCACAAAAATATACCATGGGAAGATATTCAAAGCTGTGTCACCGGGATTCGGGTGCGGATTCGCCTGTGGTGCGGATCCAAACCGCACCTGTTGGATCTCGATTGAGGGTCGAAACCAGATCCAAAATCAAATCCAAAAATACACCTGTTGAATCTGGTTGCGGGTCGAAACCAGATCCAGATCCAAAATCGAATCGTTGCTCGATTAGTCTCACCCGACGTGTTTCTTAAATGCATTGATAAATACATTATATATTCCCTTTTTTCTTTCAAAAAAACCGATACAGGACTAAACTCTAAAGAATGGTGGATCACATTTCATGTGAATTTGTTCTTTTCAAATTCACTTCATTTTCAAATTCACTTCACGTGGGTCTATGATCAATGGTGCTTAGGCTTTCACAAGAGAACTCTCGTGCCCTAGCAACCAAACCACTTATCGACTCAGGTCGCCGGGACGATGGGCTACAACCCGCCGGAGTACAAGGACGGGTGGCGCGCCACCATAAAATTTTAATAATAATAATAATAAAATATCTTCAATAATAATAATAATAGTACAAGGACGGGTGACGTGTTATCCAATTTTTACGAAAAATTAACAATAATAATAATAATAATAATAATAATAATAATAATAAAATATCTTCAACGCACCGCCGCACCTAATTTTTTTGAGATGTGTTGTACCCGCACCCCGCATTCAGGTGACATAGATTCAAAGTTTCAAACCGAACAAGAGAAAATTTTTGTGACAAAAGCATGAGCACTTCAGCTAGAAACAAGTACCTGTAAGTATTGCTTGATCTACACGGAAATGGCTACTTAACATTTCAATCATCCTCATGTCTGCAGGAACTTTGCATCCCACTGAAATTCATGGCAGTAAGATATAGACAGAAGAATTTGGTCAAGAGGAATGCAAAATAACAAAAAGAAGAAAATTTCCTAGAAGCATGTAGAACAAATTTATTGAACTGTTATGTGCTGATTCAGGAAGTACCTCCAACTTCAACAATATCTCCAGGTACAAGGTCAGTTGCTGGTATTATTGAGAAGCAACCTGCACAGCAATGTGGAATTAACAATGGCACTGAACAAGTTGACAGCATTCATTAAATTTCCTACTCTCATAGACATGATGTAATGCAATTTCTTGCCTGCGTGGAATAAAAGACATGTAAAATGTAAAGCTTAAACCACACAAGCAAAGAATTATAAGCCCCTTACAAGAACAAATTACTAAAAATCGACCAAATTCCTGATGGGATAAAACCTTACATGACAGCATTGAATTTTTATACTCAATGAGAAGAGCAGCAAGGAAACTTTTTCACAAAAACACTGTTGCGATTTGCAAAAATGCTGTGTGACTTTTAGTGATGATTTCCTTTAACATCACCAGAATAGAGAATATCCAAAAATAGCT
Source organism: Nymphaea thermarum (assembly GCA_011799765.1). Lineage (NCBI taxonomy): Eukaryota > Viridiplantae > Streptophyta > Magnoliopsida > Nymphaeales > Nymphaeaceae > Nymphaea > Nymphaea thermarum. The sequence goes on along the minus strand of JAANDH010001363.1, from coordinate 36,567 downwards.
TAAAATTAGCAAGTTAAATGGTAGAAAAGAGAGGCCAACTGTGCCAGTTAGCAAGCATATAAAGTACCATTTCGCAGCACTGTAGCGATATCTGCTTGGTACGCCCGCAACTCCTGCATTAAGTGCATTACAGAGAAGGTAAAAGGTAGCCAAGGTAACTAGGTCCATTAACTGAAAAACCATCTAATCCCTTGCACCAGAGTAGTTAACATAGCTCAGGAAAACAGTACTGTATAAAACTCAGGGATAAACATCAACAATGAAAATGAAAATGAAAAAGACAATAACATGGATACAAAACACAAAAGGCAACAAACATGATTCTGATTTAGATTATACTCTGCAACTCTGCCCCATAGAATGCCTTTGCATACAGGATTCCATTATGATGTTTGGATATGACCAACAATTAAAAGCTACGAAGAAAGAAAATGATGAACGTTTAAGCATTGTCACATAAACCTGTATTTTCCAAAAAAAAAATACCACTTTACTTCAAAAATAGTCAGCTGAAAAAACCCCATCTTTTTGAAAAAAAAAATGCCAAACAAGAAAAATGCCGAAAAAACACAAAGAAGTGTATTTTTTCACATTTTTTTGCATTTTTATTAATGCATTTTATTTTTGCATTTTTAAAATTTTTTTTTTTAAATTTTGTTAAAAATTTGCCAAGATTTTACCGAGATCTTCAACTTTGCTATATCATATCTAAGAAAAATCTCACTGTTTAAAACCCATAAATGATATTTGTGACACTTTTAACTTTTAAGTATGCCTAATTACTCTAATAACCCCTCCAGAATTTGCTTATGGAGAAGTTGTTATATGGATAACTGGATGGTTCAAACAAAAGGATATAAAATTTTCAAAAGCACAAACTAACATTTCAGCAAATATCACACTGTTCAACTTTTAAAAATCAATAAATAGGTACTTGAAGTCTTGACTTCTGAGAGAAATTTTCAAGGAGCTCCATGCTGATAAAAAAACATTAGTTGTTGACATAAAATGACAAAACACCCCCTTGTAAAGAACCACTCTTCCCTGGACAATGAAAGTTTTTTTATTTCCATGAGAAGAATTTTTATTGTTTTATAACAAAAATCAATGTTGTATGTCAAACAAGCAGTTCTCTAAGGATTTCTCTCAAAAGTTGAGGGCTTATTTCTTAATTTTTAAGAATTGAGCAATGATTTGTCATCTTAGTGCCTTCTTGTAATTATTTCAAAAGGAATATTTATTTTTTCATCAAGGATCCTATATCTGTATCGTGTCATAGTATACACACTCTCGTAGTCCTGTTTTCTTTTTATCATCAATTAGTGTGGTAAATGTTTATCCAAGTCGGACAGCATGACATATTGACATGTCTAAAATGCTTCCAAGGTTCAAAAAACAGAATTAACTTGATTTTTCCATGCCATAGGTACAGACCATTGGTGCAGATGCACATCAAAGCAATTCAAAAAATATGACTGCAAAGTACTGAAGAAGTATACAGACACACACACACACACACAGGGAGATATAAATGATCCTACAATATACATATATATACAAAAGCACTTGCAAACCAAAGCAAGCTTTTAGGGCTTTGCTAATAACATGACATTGAGGAAAGAAGAACTTTTCTGCAGGCTATTGCTGTAACGAAGACCCTGCCCTAAGTCAGGTGCTGTAGGTGGAAACTGAACCCAGTGGAGTAGGATTCCAAACCTAACTCGTTCATTCTGTACCATAGCCAAAAAAAGCCCTTTTGATTCACTTGATGGGCCTTGTCTTGCTTTAACCAACCGGGCTCATGCTGCCATGCTTTAACCAGCAGGGCCTCATTGTACTTGAAGAAGGAACACAAACTTGAACTTGAAAGATTTCCTTTATGTGGTTTTCGGTATGCCTAACAATCACCCATCAATCCCCAAGCTGATCCCAATTAGCCCAATATTGATTTCAACAGATCCACCCCGGCCCTTCCAGATATGGGACTAAGAGCAGCTCTAACTCCAGCATCAAGAAGCAGCCCGGACGCGATGGAACCATGCATATAGAGTGAGTGAGTGTGTGTGTGTCTCTTCAAATTTGCCAGATATTGTTAGATGAATAAAATTTGAAAATCCATCACTGAAAGAGTCTTCAGCCAATCTTTTTTAGTAATAGAATTTTCACACACAAAGATATATATATATATATAGAGAGAGAGAGAGAGTTTGGAGGGCTATTCAAATGGATGGCTGCAATGTTAGCTATTATTTAAAAAAGAAATGCACAGAGGCATTGGGGATGCATCCCCTCGACAACAAAGGGAATGCCTATAGAGCCCCCCCCCCCCCCCCCCCCAAAAAAAAAAAAAAAAACCAAAAAAAAAAGCAATTTTATGTCATTTTTCCACTGTGCAGGTTTTGCCCTAATCTCCGTTTATGAGGCCACCATTTTAGCTTGCATTTTGTATTCTTTTGTGATAGTGAAAAAATGCTTTATGTGGTGGCCATGGACGTAGGAGAATGTTGTCTCCGAAACCACATAAATCTTTGTCTTCTTCCTTTTTTTCTTCTTCTGTTTTCCTCTTATCTTGGTGCATTAAGAGCGTGTGTGTGAGCCATGTTCCTAACAAACCCCCCCCCCAACCCCAACCCCAAACTCACCTCCCGAGCAACAGGGAACTCTCCTCCGACGGGAGGAGTCTTACCACCCCTTCCAGAAAGTGAGATGACACCTCCATGTGCCTTTTTTCAAAAAATATCAAACACTGTCGGTCGTTAGCAACCAAAGAAGCCTTCATTGCCTAGGGAGCATGAGCTCTCTCCCTCCCTCTCTCTCTCTCTCAGAAAAAAAAAAAATCAATGCTGTCTTGTGCCAGATAGTTGTCAGATGGTTAAAATTTAAAAATTTCTCACTAAAAGACCATAAATCATCACTAACACCACCATAAACGACCGGCGCACCATAAACCGTGGCTGCAATTTAGTGACTATATTTCTAACGACATGTTTTAAATTTTAGCCATTCAGCAACGTCCAAAAGGATTGAACAAGTAATAGATAGATAGATAGATAGATAGATAGATAGATAGATAGATAGATAGATAGCTGTATTTATGTATCTATGTGTGTGTGTGTGCAATCTATTCAGAATAAAACATGCAGAATAAAAAACGATTCCATTAGTATATTGAAATTTGAAATCAAAGAAATGATAAAAGTCAAAGATAAATATCAATTTACATAGAATACACAAATCAGTTTCATCTATGTCTCTTTTGAAACACAATTAGATGGACGTGATCCAGGAATTTCAGTTTGAAACATAAAAGAAATGTTTTCAGTTTAGCAATCTTTTCAGGTTTTAGAATCCCTCAGAGAGAGAGAGGGCTTAGTATGAGCTGGAAAAATAAAAAAACCTAGTCTGTATTCCAATGGCAGAGAAAAACTGAACATAAGCCTGGTTTACACTCCAGAGAGAGAGATTTCTGACAATGATGGTCCATCACCACCAGAGAGAGCGAGAGAGCACTAGCTGAGTCCTTTTGTCAGTAAGTAACCAGTGAGTTGCTGCCAGTCACCGGTGGGCACAAGTGAACAAAAGTGCAGCATGCAGGGAGACCAGAAGCAGGCGGACTGAAGTCGACCCACTTGCTTTTATTTGTTTAAATACATTAAATAATTTTACCTTAGAAAGAAGATGAAAATAGATGAGTCAACGTTGACCAAATCTAAATTTGGTCAACTGAGACCTTGGTGCATTGACCGTGCCCACGCTCATGTCCAGCTGTGGCAACCTGGATGCACTGCTTTCTCAGGCTACTCTATCAACATGTCAATATATACATATACATATATATAGAGATAGATAGATAGTTATAGATATATACATACACACACACACACACATATATATATACACTGTGAATTTCTCATTATTGATAACATGCTTAAAGCAAGGAAAAATAACATCCTTTTCGTTTGAAAAACAAAAAATACACACCCACAAAATGCAAGGACCCTATCTATCTGTATATACCGATCGTGCAATGCACAGACTAGGAAATATGAGGACTGTGTGTACCTACATAGTCAATAGAACTAGGTAAGTCAAAAAGTGGACCTTCAAAAGAACCTTGGAGCCTAGTCAGATGACTAGACTGGCCAAAAAGATAAGCATGAATAGAAAGTAGAAGACAGCTTGAAATATATCTATACTCGCTACAATATTCAGTAAATATAGTTAGCAGGATATTCAGCAATCTTATATTTATCCAAAACTGTTCAGCAATAAAATTGAAAGAACAATGTAACCAGGTGGATCGTCTAGATGCTAGAGCCTACATGAAAACCGGGGTCCTATTTGTCCTAGGTAAGAAGCCTAGACATGTCTTTGACTAAAGGATGAGTAAACTCATGAGTCGTCTGAGTGACATTGTTGGATAGCTCAAAAGTTCTCACGCAAAAACCAGCTGTGGAAAAGGTGGATGACAACAGCAAGTTCAGCACTAAAAAGTGCACGTCATGAGCCATCCAATTATATTGATTAGACAGGTCGTATTTATTTGTGTACTTGTGTTCCCTTACATATTCCAAAAGCCCTTTAGTTACAATGCGAAAAAGAATCACCGATCATCTATCATCTAGAGAGTAGAACCATTCAGTGTCAATTTGGCCCCAAATGGGTATGGTTAAACCCAAAAAAAAAAAAGTCTAGGCTCAACATACTAAGAAGTATAGAGGGAAAAGTGGGGAAGAAAGCAAATAAAACAGTCATGGTCTAACGTTGGACTCTTTGCCAGCTCTTTCATTTCTGTATACCTCCTATTGCACCTGATGGCATAATGTGGCACAGCCAATCGTTCACATACGAATGATGCAGCTTCTTCACTTTCTTAACCTGGAATTTCAGTTTAGGTTGATCAAGATTCTTCACTAATTTCTCACTTATAACTCCTCAATGAGCTATATAGTGAAGGATGTGATAAAGGAAAGATCACAGGTACAGAAACGTGCATTCTAAACATTAAGCTTCAGAACTATCCCACTTTTTCTGAATTTATTCACTTTTCTGTTTCATAGATGGCAAATAAGAAGTCCAATTCAATAATGTGGTGTTACACACATGCTGACATTCTTTTGTTCCATTTTATTCAAAGCCTAATCTACAAAATAACAGTAGTTACTTTGCAGAAACTTGTCACGGATATTCAACAAGCTTAAATTTCAACCTTCAGACATTTGCCCAATTGAAACAAAAATTCAAATATAAACACAGCAAGTAGCATCAACCATCAGGACATACTTCAAGAGCTTTTTCGGCATTTGTTTCGGTTATGACCCCTACAGCCGCATTTGCTGCCAAGATCAGCAAGATTACCTGTTCAAGTATCATTCACAATCATGCTTACATCATTAAATAATTGTGAAGTGAGTCTAGACATGACTGGAGCACAAAGATAATAAATATGGCACTTTGAATTTCAAATAGAAGCACATATAGGTTAGTTCCACTACAAAATTAATTCTACTAATGAACGGTTATGACACCATGATTCTGGAAAGAATAGCCAAGAACTAAACTGACCCTGATTTAGGGAATAGAGGAAAAACTATGCAAAAGTTGAGGAAAGGTTGTGGTTCTTACATCTGCCAAAAATTGTTGTGAGATGCCCATACAGTATATGATTCAGAAACATGGGCAGCATGACACTACAACCCAGAGGGTACATGTGGAGCAGGAAAAACTATGTGGGAATTAAGGAAAATCCATGTTCTTAGATCTGGCGAAAGGGTGGAGAGATGCCTATACCCTTAAGTCACACGGGTACATGTGATATCCTTAAGTACCTGTTTCGGTACATGCGAAAGGGCTGTATTTTTAAAACTTAAATTTAATTTTTTGCTTTAATTTTGGTTTGTCCCGTCTTTTTTATTTTGCTTTGACCTAGATTCTATATTTTCCTCCCCTTTTTCTTTAGTTTGTACCATACCACACCCATGTCACACAGCCATAGCCATCCCACAAGACAGATGACAGTCCTTTCTTGTAAAAAACTAGATATGGATACAAATCTATAGGTTTAACTTCACACAAGCAACTCTACACAGAGCTGGAACAAGATATAGAATCAACTCAATACCATCACACATGAAATGTCATTGAAGAAAATAACTTTATTCATCTGAGCCAACCAGCTCTCAAAAAGAGCCTAACTATAATAGTAAATGAATGAACTATATATACAAAAAGAGTCATTGTGATCTCCAACGGCTAGAATTCTTGCCATTGGAGATTCCAGCGGCTAGAAATTCAACAGAAAAGGTTCTGCTGAACAAAAAACAAAATTACAACCATAAAAATACAGCAAATAAAAATAAAAAATACAGAAAAAATACAGCATGTTACATTAACATTTCTATCTTTGTTAATTATCTTGTTTTGGAGCTTATTATGATAGGCACTTTCTCACTTTTTATTCTTGAGCTTATTATGATAAGCACTTTCTCACGTTTTATTCTTACATGTTTGTGGAGATTATCTTGCTATGTTTAGAATTTTCCACACATATAGAGAGATGAGATTTATTTTATTATTGTCCAGTCCAGTTCAGTTAAGAAAATAGGAATTCCCCTTGATTTTTTTTCTATTCATAAAATTTTCAATGTTTTTCTTCAATTCCTGTTGTCTTAAACATTATTAAATAGTTTATTTAGCCGTGCCTATGGTTGTGAGGCCTGCCTCATAGCATCTGGTTCACTGCATCAGATTTTGTATCAGAGCGAGGAAAAATCTCCATTATTGGAGTACAAGCAATCACCTTTGATATTAACTTCAAATCAGGAGATGCAATGACTATGACATACGTTGATAATGTAGCATAACATGGTTGATATCTCCAAGCAACAATTCACAGCAAGGAGACAGTGAAAGAAGGAAGGAGAGGCAAGAATGTCATACATCCTAATCTTGGAAATGGTCATAAGGGGCAATGTCCTAATGTTATAATACAGATTGATAAATATACCCTTATAAAAGAAGGCCATTTACAATAACACAAGAACAACTATAATTTGGACTGAACTGGTTCATATCCAGATCCAATATAACAACAAACATAAATACGCACATCTTAACAGAAATATCATGTAACAAAAAGTATTTGTTTTGTACTTGATGATACATGTAAGATCGTAATGCACACACATGTCTACAATATTTTCAGAGTATGCAATTATTCAGATGATGGAACTGCGCATCAAGCAAGAAGCAAACCTAGGCACACAAACTTCTGTAGATGGAGGTATTCCATCATTCTACCATAAAGCAAAATACAGCATACTTACTGAAGGTTCCAGAAAAGCCGTAAGGCCCGTTTCGCCATTCATGAGGGCCAAAACAAATGAGACTATTGCAGCAACGATGAGTATCTTAACAAGTAAATCATCAAATTGCTTTAATACTAACTTCCAAAAGGGTGTGCCTGCAAAGAAAAAGTTGACTTGTCAAAAATAAGCATATCCAACTACTCAAATTGGTATATTTCAAAATAAAAAATTGTATTGATGGTTGAAATTGATACAGGAAACAAAAGTTGTCAAGCAAGATGATAAGATCTTTCATTTCAGTTAAGCATTGAGATAGACATTGATCATTTGTGTTCAATTAATTACTGAAAAAACATTCAGGGATATTACAAAAAGCCAAATCACCAGGAATGCAAGATGATCATTCAGGCATTGTTGGATCTTCTATATTTTCAGATAAATTAAAAGTCATCCCACTCAAAAAATTAAGTATCCCGATGAACCTATCTTAATATTGGTTAACTGATCCAATGCCCTGTTGAAGGTAAAATGTATTCTCATATTTTACTCTCCATATAAGTAGGGGTTAACACTTTTCTCTAAATTCGCTTTCAAATCAGCCTAACTAATTGTATCGAAGTCCTGGTACCTTGCATCAATTGTCCCCCACCATGCTGCTGCACCTTCTAGTTTGTACATGTCTAAGTTACACATGCAGTCGAAGATCTTTCTTGTTTTCTTCGACCATTTCTCAGTTGTAGCACGATCTGTAGTCCCAAAGAATGACTATCTATGAGTCTGGTCAAGACATCTCGAGGCACTAGTCCTGCTACAACTGGGATTTCTTTTTGTGCCTCCTAAAGCATGTTTGCAGAAGAACTAGCATGTGGCCCCTTAAGCTCAAGGCTTCTGCAACCACCCCTAGAATAAGGCAGCATCTCGCCAAAACTTTAAGGTGTAGTGGTGGATTGGATAAGGATCAGAATTGATCCCGATCTAAAATGTACTGGGAACTGAATTCTGTGAGATGTATCGTTAAATTTTGATAGCTCCGATTTGATTTTCCACCAAAATGAATTTTTGAAAAAAAAGAGAGAGAATGAGATGCAGAAGAGGCAAAGGTCACAGCACCAGCAACAAGAAGTTGTGACCTACGTCTCTCTTAAGTGGGGCTACCTATGAAATTACATGGATCAATAATGCACTAAATTTATTAAACAAATATGCAGACACTACAACCAAATACTCCAGAGCATTCCATCCAGATTCATGGACATGCAGTGGCCATCCAGCCATTGTCGATCCTTGGCAAATAGCTTAGAAAGCAATTTTGTCACCCCTATATAGGAATTTTAAGCACTGATCCTCTAGGAAGGAAGAAATCTTGAAATGCAGTTGAACTATCATAAATTTTTGGGTCTCATAAATAGCCACTTTAGTTTTGGCATATAGTATCTAGGCAATTGAATTTCTTGGATTTACGAAAATAACCTTGAAGTTGAGAAAACTATGCTGGGCCATATTCAGCTAGCTAGGTAGAATTTTTGCAACATAAACCTAATCATCCTTTATTGTTTGCCATGCATTCCAAGGTGTGGGTGTGTGTATGCGGGTGTTTGTGAAAGAAGAAGGCACTACAAACATGTTCTGTCCCATATAAATGTGTAAGTAGATGAACTTACTTCCTTCCTGAGGCAGAACTGTAGCAGACCGGATCCACATGCACAAAATAAATCTCGTCAGACATGTAATAAAATATAAAGATTAGAGCTAAATTAATTGCAGCTTGATACTACAGACATATAACTCGCATGGGCATCTATCTAAAGTATAGAGATCAGATCAATGGGCTCTCTACAATGTCCAAACTAGATAGGAAGGTACTCCCTGCAGGTACTTCAGAAAAACATTTATAGCCGAGGAATGCTGAAATGAAAAAAAACCGTTGTAAGATCAACAATGTAATTTTCAGGCCGACAATCTATTCAACTATTGCATTTACAGATTCACTCTAGCCCATGCGTTGTTCCATCAGAACCCACGGGAGAAAATATTGACAAACGGCAGCAGTAGTACGGTACCAGTTGTAACAGCCGTAGCAGTTAAGACAACAAAAAGAACAATCTGATTCATCTAGATACAAGAATAAGAACAGCATTAGTAGATGTAAGGAGAACAGCCACACCGTTTCTGCCATAAATTCTTGCATTTTCGGCAACCTGCAGGAAAATTTGCAAAGCGGAAGGGTGAACTTTTAGGTGGTCGGACTAGATAGGTGGCAAGAAATGTAGATGAATCGTCGTTTGTTTAAGCCACACTCTGCTCACCTGCAAATCCGAAAGCCCTTTGGCAGGATCCACATTGAAGGCTTCCAGCACCTTTTGCATTTCAAAAGGAAAACAGAACGAGAAAAAATTTCAAGAGTTACAAATCTCTCAAGGGATGTAAGCGGGTCAGATGAATGAAATCAATGTCCGCTCGGCATCGCAAAATCAGATCAGATAGAGGAAGCTACCTCGTGGATGGATCTCGCGTAGGCGTCGTCCATGGCCGGTGAGAAAGACGAGACCGTGGGGAAGACTCGCCCCTCCACCTCCAATCTCAACTCCTCCCCTGATCAGAGCGGAGGGAGGCGGTGACTGTAGCTTAGACCGCAATTGAAAGAGTTGAGTTGCGCCGGGAGAAACCGGCTTGGTCTCAGGGACGCTTCAGCTTCACTCCGCCCGCTAACGGCGTAACTCTTCCCGAAGCGGTCCGTAGAGGTGCTGGCTTGTCTAAACTAATCAAAGCATGTAGGTTTTGTCCTAAGCTTATTTTTCGAATCGGACTGAGTCGATTTGACTTGTCCCATCCAAATTCACATATTAGATTCACCAGCTGCTTCAAGACTTCTCTATAGAAAATTTGAAAATTTTCTTTTCTTTAATTTTTCCCAGGTGGATAAAAATATTTATCAAACCACCCGAAAGAAGAGTCGGTCTTCTTATTACTGTAGGGTTTGTCATATTTTTAATGTTGAATGTACTTTTTTATTATTTTTCAATTGAACCTCTCCAATAGCAACTTGAACTGTTTTTTGTGGCAAACCACAAATTTTTGCTTCTCGTTGGATAGGAGGCAAGTTTTATCAAGCCATCAGTCACAATTTTAAAGCCGCTTTGAAAGGCAAAACCTCCTTTTCACATAGAGTATTTTATCCTTGTGGTGCAAATGCTAAATCAAGCACTAGGGTCTCTATCCAACATCTTTCTTTTAATTGTGCATGTGCCTTGATGTATATATATATATATATATATCCTTAAAATTGAAAGATATAAATCAAATGAAATAGCCTTGACTTGCATCCACAAAATTGAGGTCACGCCTTCATATTTCTTGGAGCAAAATTCACGTTTGCAGACAGGCACTTAAGAAGGTAAATTTTTTAATTGATGTTTTAGAAGAAGCGGCCTATCGTTTGGTGAAATGATGTAACATTGTAAGTTACGATTACTTTCACTTAATCATTTAATATTTTTTTTATTTTTTAATCTATACCTTAATTCTATTAGAGGAAGATCTTATACCAAAGTTTAATATGGGGTGGAGGCATGTGTGAGCTAAGTGTAGACACAGACCCCAATAACTTATTTTTTGTATTCAAATTTGTGAGCAATTTGTCTCGTTTATATATTAATGCTCCTTAAAATTTGTAAATTTTATATCTAATACCCCTTAAAATTTTATATTTAGCAAAGACTTTCTAGCTCTACCCCTGGTTTTATTTTGGTTCATATATAAACGCTTACATCCCTGTTGGGCAGCACATGATCATATAACTGATGAGTTTCTGCTAGAATTTATAAATTAGTTGCGTAGAGAATGTTTAGATGCCAGTTTTGGATCTTGAAATTGACGATCTATAAGAGTAGTTGTTTTGCATTTCATAACAAGTGCTCCACCGTTAGCTCCTTTTTTTTTTTATTGTTAGCCTCTTGTGAGTAGTAACCTTTAAAACCAAGAGCTATAGGAAGTAAATGTAGCAACCAAAATGATGTTGACTTTGACAGTTGTCTAGGTCCTTTTTATTCTAAAGGGTCCAGGAATTTGGCTACATGAAGGAGCTTAGAGAGCTTATTGGCAATTTGATGCATGGCTAGAAGATGGTGAATAACTATTTGATGTTTATCAATGTTAACATTTAAATTGTTTATAGGTTGTATGTAATGTTAGTGTTGCCAGTTTGCTGCATTATGCTTTGTAAAGTTATCAGTTTTGTCACACCCCAACCCTTTTACCCCCAAATAATCTCCTTTTTTTTTTTTTTGTTAAAAACATAAAACGTCGATGTGTGACGACACAACGACTCAAAAAGAGCTATGCACATTAAAAGACAATAGAGCGAACATCTCATTATGTAGTAATTCAGTTCATACAAAATCACTTCATAGTTCTCAATAATACATATGACAAAAATACCCCAAAACCACAACAATGTTGTATAACAAAAACAAGACATCATTGAAACCAAAACATGACATGCCGGCACTATAATAGACCCAAAATCTCCCTAGTAGGATGTGAGTGGAGTCATCTGATCAACCTACTTCTCTGGGTGTACCAAAACCTGAAAAAGGCAAACAACAGAAGACTTAGCATTCACAGTATGACAACAAACCAGATGAATACCTAACTCACTAAGGTAATGGCTCAAACATGAGATCTAACATATACAAAAATATAAACACTATCAGGTCTTGATAGTAGCATAAAGTCACATAACTTGTCATTGCAGCCCCTCACATATACCACGATATGTATGGATCACTCAATGACTACAATTAACAAAGCACATTCACTTCGCGCATATTCACTTCATATACACTTGTCTTATTTACAATCATTTCATTTACATTGGCTTTAGTAAATTGATAGCTCTTGTGGGTGCAAACAAAGACACATGCACACCACAGGCAACCTACAGTTAAGAGATTAGCCCTCCATGGTGGTTTGAAACGATATTGATCCATTCATGTTGCAGTGGTAGAGCAATGATTCATAAATATGTGAATTTCTCAGTCTTTCCTAGGACACCCACGTTGGGAATGTGTCAGCCCAACGCTCCAAACACATCACACAGCGATATCATCGGGCCTTGCACTGCTTGCTCTTCGAGTAGGTGAGACTAGTGGCGCAGGTGGGACATCTCCTAAATATATTGTTATAACCCACTCACTCACATCAATTATTTTTTCTTACTTATCATTATGAGAACACATTCACAAAAGAACCGACTAGCACATGAGGTTGGTTCACTTTACGAGTGCATTCACACCTCAAGACGCTTCCATACAAGGGCTACACACACAATCAATGTTTTTAGCTAGCCATCATAACTTTGCGGGTACATCTAATTCATTAAATTGCATTGTCTCTACGACAGTGCACATAGAAAACATTATAACATTCACATCAATCAAATATAACAATCACATCATACAAAACTTGGCTGAACCAAGAAGAGTAGTCTCGATTCGTGATTAATTCATATTTATCTTATGCAAATATCATTCTATAATGTCTTCTAATGCACAATTGACGTCGAGGAGATACTCGACTCGATATAACACTCGACATCTTTGCAGATCAGGTCAGATCGGGTCCTAGACCTGGACCCGAACCCACCCGCGTGAAGAGCCAGACGCAGGGGGGGGGGGCTTTTCTTCCTTGCCTTCCTCTTTGTCGCCCTCCTTGTTGCCCTCTCCTTCCATAGGTGTGCATCTGACGGAGAGAAGAAGAAGGTGGAGGAAGGAGTGGTGGCGGTGCTGTGTGGCAGCGATTAGGGTAATCATTATCTCTTTCCCATCTGTTTCCCTTCCTTCTCACCCTGTCTCGCCCGAGCCCTCTCTGTTTGCACTCTCTTCCTCGTGTGCTTCTCACTTGCCCTCTCTTCCTCTTGTCTTCAGTCCCCCTCACGCTCTCCTTCTTCCCCCCCAGATCTTGTCATCCCTCTCCCTCTGTCCCGAGCTCTCTGTCTGTCTGCACTCTCTTCTACCCACGCTCTCTCTGGTCGAACTCTCTCCCCATCTCTTTTGTCTCCTCCTCTCCCTCTTCTCATTTTATATTCATTTTCCCCTCTCACCCGAGTGTTCTCCTCTCTCTCGCCAGCCCTCACTCTCTTGTTTATTTCTCGTGCATCTGCTTTGCTCATCTCCCTCTCTCTTGCACTCTCTCCTTACCGCCAGCCACCTCCCGCTCACATCTCCCATGTGTTGTCTCTCTCTCTCACTCTCATTCTCTTGTGTGCTTCCTCTCGTCTTCAATCTTCCTCAACCAAAATTCCTTTCACTTCGCCGACAGCCCTCTTCTAATGTCTGATTCCTCTCTTAAACTCCATTCTGCTTATTCTTGCTCTTTTGTGATTGTTGGTTCGGAATTGTAGCTTGGGGACGCATCTTACAACATTATATAATTTTTTAGCCATTTGGGGATCAATCCAGCATTTGAGGTGGCTGCTAGGAGCATTATAAGAGTTTGAACTCTAAGAGTGGGGTGAGCGAGGCCTAATCAAGCCTAAATTTTCTAATATTTTCTATTAGTATATGTATAATTATTATTTGAGCATGCTTGACTCAAGATTGGATGGTTTAAAATGTATGTTAGCGACGTTATATTTTGGGGAAATCTAGGACTATTTTCGAGGGGCGATGATTCATGTCTGTAATTATATTTATAGCATGATGGGTTAATATTCGAAGTGGTTAAGAAGCATGGTAGAGATTTGATATGGTTGAGAAGGATTAGAAACGTTGTTGTGAACATGTGGCGCATGCTATTGTCGATATGTGTATTGTGTTGTTGGTTGGAAAAGAGTACTTAAGTTGGGTGTAATTATTGGGAAGACGTCTCAACTATGAAAGCAAGTGAGAAATATATTAGTGATTGATTGAATCGAAAGCTCGAAGCTTAAATTGTTTGGTCACAACTTCAAAGAGTTGGGAAGAGACTTATCAGAGGGCTTTGTGGGCCGATGCTACCTATCGGCGCTCTTTTGAGGCGATGACCTATGCCTCAATGATTCTATTTCATACTTGTGTAGATTGTAAAGCAAAGCGAGTATATAACTTATCGCTTGATTATGTTTGGAGGTACACCGGAAGCGTCAAGTACACCTTGAGCGACAAGATTCGAAGCTCGATGCGTTTTGGGTATTTTGGTGACACATGACATATATGGCGGCATTCCAGGCAAATCTCTGCCTAGGGCCAACTTTAGAATGTGTGCTCATTAGGATCGTTAGATCCTATGTTTGTGTTTTGATTGAATAAATGTATGCATGTGATTGAATTGTTATGAGATTGGTTTTGTTTTTAAAAATTACTATGCAATTGCATGTGTGTGCTATCAATGATAACTGCTTAGCAAAGATGAGGTGGGGTATCGAGTCGAGTATCTCCTCGACCCTGATTGTGCATTAAAAAGCAATATAGAGAGGATAGCTACAAGCCAATTACATATTGAGACTACTCTCTGTGGTTCCACTAAATTTTGAAATATGTGATTGATGTGAATGTTGTAAAAAGTTTCATATGCATTGCCATGGGCATGATATAATTGAATGAATTTGAAGGGTAGTTTTACCCATAAAGTTATGATGGCTAGCTAAAAATGTTGAGTATATGTGTAGCCCTCGTGTGGACGCAATTAGAGGTATGGGTGCACTCGTAAAGTGAACCAACCTCATGAGCTAGCCGGTCATTTTGTGAATGTGCTTTCATAATGATAAGTAAGAAAAATTAATAGATGTGATTCGAGTGGGTCATGGTAATGTGTTTGGGAGATGTTCCGCTCTCGCCACTGGTCTCGCTTACTCGGAGTGCAGGCAGTGTAAGGCCTCAGGATATCATTGTGTGATGTGCAAGGAGCGTTGGGCTCCCACCTTCCCAACCTGGGTGTCCTAGAGAAAGGTGGACAACTCTATTTGAAATCTACACATCCATAGATGATTGCTCTACCACTACAACGTGAACGGAGCCGTTTCATTTTAGGCTACGGGTTGTCTCTCGATTGTAGGTCGTTGTGGTGTGCACAAGCATGTGTTTGCACCAACAAAAACTGTCAATTTACTAAAGCTAATATAAATAAAAAAAATGTGAATGAAGTGATACGCATGAAAAACTGCCAATTTACTAAAGCTAATATAAATGAAAAGAATGTGAATGAAGTGATATGCATGAAATGAATGTGATTATTAGATTTATTAATTGTGGCCATTGAGTGGCCTTTACATGTCATGGTATACGTGAGGGCTCCCAAGACAAGTCATGTGACTGATGCTCCTATCATGACATGATAGTGTTTTGTTACCGTATTTGTTATATTCCATATTTGGGCCCTTATCTTAGAGGGTTAGAGATTTATCTGGTGTATTGCTATACTGCGAAAGCTAAGTCTTACGTCGTTTTTCTTTTTTAGGTTTTGACGGACCCAAGGCAGCCGGTTGATCATATGACTTTAATCATATCCTACTGAGGCAGTTTTGGGTTTGTTGTTGTGCTCACACGTCATGTTTTAGTATCACTGATGTCTTGTTTTTGTTAAGCATCAATATTGTGGTTTTGAGGCATTTTTGTCATATGTAATATTTAAAAATATGATGTGATTATATATGAACTAAATTTATCATATAATGGACAGTTGCCCCACTGTCTTTGCTTTGCATAACTCATTTCTTTTTGAATCGTTGTGTCGTTGCACCTCAATGTTTTATGTTTTAACAAAAAAAAAAGTTATTTGAGGGTCAAAGTATTGGGGGTGTGATACTCCATACCCCGCCTAATTTGTCATATGCAGTTATAATTGCTAACATGCAAATGCCATTGCATAGTAATTTAAAAACATTCAACTAATCTCATAATCATTCAATCGCATGCATACATTTATTCAACACGATACAATCATATGATCCAACGATTCTAAAACCAACACTCCCTAAATTTGGCCCCATGTAGGGATTTGTCTAGAATGCCGCCATACTTGTCGCACTTGTAGGGATTTGTCTAAAACACTCAAAATCACCTCGAGCTTCAAATCTTGTATCTCAAGGTCTACTCGACATGCTCGGTGTATTCAAACAATAAGTTTTCTATTCGTTTTGCTTTAAAATCTATATAAATACAAAATATGACCATTGAGGCGTAGGTCATCACCTAGTATTAGCCCATAAAGCCCTCCAATAGGTTTCTTTCCCAACTAGTAAACATAATATGCACATCAACAATAACATACATCACGAGTTCGCTAAAACGGTTTTACACTTTCTCCACAACATCCAAATTTCTATTATATTTTCTAACCGCTTCAAAAATTAACTCATCATGCTAAAAATATAATTATATAACTTTTTAAGGTAAAAATTCAATAAAATTAGGCTCGTTTAGCCGTAGTCACTCTGACAACTACCCTGATCCGCAAGCGGTTAAAGTTGACTGTTGTCGTCGCCTCTAACGCCTTCTATTTGCTGGTATGAGGGGAAAGATGTGTTTCCCAAGCTGTAATTCCAACCCAATATCATCAAATAGGGTGAGAATTAGTGAAAGAGATCGAGTGATAGGTCTGCCATTAGAAGAGGACATCCGATTGCAAGATAGGTGGTTCGACTGAAGGAGAAACACGCACGGGATAGAAACAATAGTGGGGCATGGGAATTGGGAAAAGATAGGCGAGAGGGAGAGTGCCGATAGACGTGTGACAGTGATATTAAGAGGAGAGTGCCGAGAGACATGTGACAGAAGAGACATTGAGAGTAGGAAAAAGGCTTGTGGGAGAGAGAGTGAGCAGACAAATATGCGAGTGTGAGAAGAGGCTCAAAACAAAGAGGAAGAAAATTGGGAAAGGGCAACACTACTCGGGGGAAGGAGGGAAAAGTAAGAGAGAGGGAGATTGAAGACAAGAGAGAACACAAGAGGGTGTGAACAATAGAGGGCAGCACACAGAAGGATAGAGAGGAACAGATGAGGGATAAGAGGCGGGAGAGAGGGAGATCGAACAGAGAGAACTCAGAACAGAGGGAGAGACGAACAGAGATTGACGAGAGGGGGAGGGATAGAGATACTTAGAGGGTGAGGAAGAAGGAGACGATAAAAGAGGCACGAAGATATCGAGAGGGATTAGCTGTCCGCCGCCGCCATCGCCCTTCACCTCCGCTACGACTGCACCTCCTTCTGCCTCATGCTTCTTTGCGTCGAACGAACCAGCAATAAACGAAGACGAAGGGCCAGGGCATTGGGCCTCCTCTTCACGCAGGTTGGGTTCGGGTTCGGGTCTGAACCCTGATCCAGCTCGACCTACTCCACTCGCCAAACATAACAAGTTTCCCTTCTAACAAAGTTTTGGGTGAACAAGAGATTCATCCCTACCGCCCGGAATGAGGCCTAAAGGCCTTTCCATTCTCATTGCTTTTAGTGTCTTAAGCTGTGTCGATGTCAATGAAAGCAGTGGTGTATCTTTTAACTTGGATGCCGCACTCCACTACTTCAAGACACATGAGCATATCATTCATGAGAGTCAAACGAAGACATGCCTTCTCACCAATCTCCAACAACAATGGTCATTTTTTTGTCTAATGATTTTTGATCTGGTTTGTTATGCAGTGGACATAATTTATAAGATTTTAATCTTTATCCATCAAACACCTAATAAAATTTTCTCTCCATAGATGAAAATCCATGGATTATCCTATATAGATCTTTATCCATGGATAAAAGTTTGTGTCCATGCTCCAAAAGAATGTGCATGTTTAGTGGTGGAACTAATTTTTTTTTGCTGAGTGTACTAATTCAAAAAATGTTAAATCCTTTATATACAAAATAAAATGGTCTAGGAGCAAAAGATATAATATGATTGAGGGACACCAATATACTAAATAACTAAAAAAGTTAGGCCAACGAAGAGGTAAACAAATAGAGTTTGTGGGACTGTGAGGGCAACTGCCGACGTGTAGCTATGTGCCCTTGATGCACGGCATGACATAATTCTTGTAAGCTTATAAACCAAGATCTAGTGTTAGTCAACGTGTATGGGGCTCAATATGATTTAATAGATCCGATTTATAATTTAGTGAACACATTATAGGTCTCGAATCATTAATTCTGTTTTAGAAAGGATAATTTTACTGTATCATAAATGGAAAAGGGTTCAATTGTAGCAAATTATGAAATCCTCACTTAATTGTTGGAAAATAGAACAGAAAAACATGCAAGGTGCTAAATTTATTTATACCATTAGATTTACATTCGGACCCTTTTTCCCATGGGATAAGAGTCCGACCCGCCAGCCCTCTCCCAAGTCCCAAATCCCAATCTCGTCGGTGCCACGCGAAAGCAACCCCTCTGGTTAAATCTCGACCGCGCATCTGGACGAATCGAAGGGCTAAAACGCGGGAGAGGATCCCCGAGCCATGTACCCGAAAAATTCGGCCGAGTCATTCGATGCGTCCATGCAACGCGAGCAGGGAGGAGGAGGAGGGAGAGGGATGAGGTCTCGGTTTCCGGCAGCGAAGCCCGGCGTCTCTCCTTGGGAGGAGGAGCCGGCAGCGGCGGCTGCGACGATGGACGGGTGGGCAGCGCGTCCAAGGAAGAAGGGGACGGGGTTGCTACGGACGTGGATGAAGGTGGACTCGTCGGGTCAGGCACAGGTGATCGAGGCCGGGAAGCACGCCATCATGCGCCGGACGGGGCTGCCGGCGCGCGACCTCCGCATCCTCGACCCTCTTCTCTCATACCCATCGACGGTGCTCGGTCGAGAGCGGGCGATCGTCATCAATCTTGAGCACATCAAGGCCATCATCACCGCCCAGGAGGTTCTCCTACTCAACTCCAGGGACCCCGCCGTCGCGCCCTTCGTCGAAGAGCTCCAGCGCCGGATTCTCCGATCCCATCACGCCCTCAAGCAGCAGCAGATGCAACGAACGCAGTTGCATCAGCAGGTCTGACCAATTTGCCTTTTTTTTTAACCCCTCTTTCTTTGCAAGCGGTCGCGCTAGATTTTAGAAGGAATGGACTTTGATAATTCGCGATTAAGCGTCTTCTTGATGAACTATGGTCTGACGATGACTTTTCCATCTTGTTGACTGGGGTTTCTGCTCGATTTGGTACAAGAAGGAAGATAGGAACGGCAGCGGGGACGCTGCGGAATGGCAAAGTGGGTATGATTCGACGGTCAGCCCGAACAATGCCTATGGGAATTTGAATACCGGGTATGGTGGAGAGGACGGAAAGGGAGAGGGGAGGCTTCCGGTGTTTGAAAATTCAGATGGGTCTCGGCTTCTTCCTTTCGAATTTATTGCGTTGGAGGCATGTCTCGAGGCTGCTTGTAGCTGTCTAGAGACTGAGGTAATTTGCTTTTTTAAGACTTTCGTCCTTCATTATTCTTGATTTGTTCGATTGAGAAAGGTTATAACTTATAAGGTTGGTATTACTTGTTTCATCATAGGGCGTGCATATGAACTTAAATATGAAAAATTGTAGCTTAACTATTTAGGTCTCTTCTTTCCCGAGTGAATTCACATGCCTTCTCGTTCCTTGGGAACATGTATTTTAGATGTTTTAGTATCATCTAGGAACTTCATGTTCTCGGCATGCAGATTCAGTAGGCTGTACGGAGCGGATATAAATCCGCCGCTACAGTGATGTCTGCGCGATTCAAACGGCCCCTTAGTCTTATTTATTTTGCTGTTGTGTCCTCTTGTTGCCGTGGAGATTTAATTGCATGGTCATTCATAACAATGGGACATGTCACGATACATAAATGGTTAATTCTATTCTCATGCTCTTTCTATATACTTTAACATTTTGATAGGCTCTGCCCGCTATCGAGGAAGAAAGCCTAGTTTCCTCCACAGATCTTGTAGTGTCTCAATCATGTGATGCCACCTATGCCATAATGTTATTTTAATTTTATTGGCTTCAGCTCCCTAGGTCTATATGGCTCCCATGGGTCACGTTGTACTTGTATTTTTATTCCATTTCCTTTCACATCCATTTAATCCAAGAATCTCCAAGCTATCCAGGAGTCTTTGCAGCTTCTTCCACTTTTCTTTGGGAATTCTTCCTCAGGGCCATACCTTGGTGAAATCATATTAAGTTGCTTCCGTTTGGATTGCTTGCCTATTGTTTGGCTTGTCACGTTATTGATTTAAAAGTAGATTTTTCCATGAAGGATTTTTGTAGCATCTTCATTATAATAGGCATGTTTTTGAATGATATACTTCATTGCGTCCTGATCATTAAAGTTTTTTTCAATCCATGTGCCTTTCATAGGTCATGTATGTCCACCCATTGCAATGAGATGACCTCCACATTGACTTCAATAAGTGGAACAGCTGTCATGAGCCGTCCAATAACAGTTTGAAGTCCAGATCCATGATCTTTAAGCCATTTGCTGAAATTTCACCACAGAATTTGGATCCAATGCCTTATCTCGCTTATAGAGCTAGATCCATACCTCTGATAGTTGGAATTACGATCTTAATTCTTGAACCCTTTCTGCATCTGTCTGGCAAGTACTATTTTGTTCATAAACTCCTTTCATTTTCTCTGTAAATGCTGGTAGATTTTGAATAGGGTAAAGGTTTGAATGGTACCCCAAGTTGTGCAAAAATTGCCGCACAATCTGCTGAACTATGTTGAGATAGTTCAATTTCGAATATAATTCATAAATGCTGTTTGTCAGAAAGACAATGTAGAGCCTTGTCAGATATTATCCATATGAATACAGTTCAGAATGTTTATTTGTGAGATTTGAATCTTTTTGACATGCATCTTTCTGGTTATTTAGTTCAAATTTCAAAAACTGTTTTCTATAAATATTTAGTGTAGCCTTATCCAAACATTTTGAATGATATATTATTTCTTGTCACCTTTGGTCATTATTTTCGTATGCCATATAAACAAGGCTCAGTAAAAGTCTAACAAACAAAAAAAGTGCGGCCCTTCTCAGGTCTGTCCCAATTATTGTGAAGCTTAGGCCAGGTTCAAGCTAGTCTTGGGCAGAGTTCAGGTTGTCCAGCCTTTTATGAGTCAGACCATCTAGGTTGTGCCCCACTGAGCCCATTAATTTTTCCAAATGAGCAAGCCCAATTGCTAACCAATCTAGCCTCAAGTGTGGTTCTATTTGTGTATCCTCCTAAGTTTTTAGCCTGAGGCTGCCCAAACATCCACCACTATTTTCGGATGCTTCATGTACTTGGTAACCTAAAAACCGGAAAAAGATTTACTGAGAAATGAGTAATATCTATGATCGTGGAGTATGATCTTCAACTCTCAATAGAGCACACATGAATGTGAACAAAACATACAACTATTAAGTATAGAAGTTATAAGATGTCGAAGCTAAAGAAAACAGGTTTATAAGATGAAAAGTAAAAGAGAACTGCATGTACATAAAGATACTGTTAACTCAGGCAAGATAGTGGGCCGGCCTGGCCGAAGTCCAACCCAGCCCTATGTCAATCCAGAGTAGTGTTGTCATTTAAGAGACGTTGGGGATAGAGTTAGTTCTGATGGGCTCAAAATGTAAATTAAAGCATCTCTTGGTTGGGGGTGGGGCATTTGTGAGTAACGAAGTTAGTAGTGCTGGGTATGCCTGATATAATATGCGAGGTCATTGGGAACCTTTAACCCAGAAAGTACATTTTCTATTGATCTTACCTTCATTAACACCTAAGTCGCATGGGTGTGCCAAAATTAGTGATGCACCCTAGTCGATGTGGGGTGTGGGTGTGGGTGTGCCCAGACATGGTACTCGATTCGGTTTGACAGAGTTGGGTGTTGGTGGCCGCACCCATTCTTTTTTTCTTTTTTTTTTCCCTCTTGTTTATTTTCTTTTCCTACCTTTTCCCTCTTCTCTCTTTTCTTGCCCTTTCCCCCTTCTTATTTCTCATTTTTTTCCTTTCTCCCTTTTTCTTTCTCTTCCTCTCTTTTAAGGGAGAGTCTCCTTTTCAAAGGATCAGAAACTCAAAGTCCTTTTTAAAGGACATCAATTTTTATTGATCTACATTTTAAATTTTTTAATGAAGGTTACAAAAGTGATGACTAAGACTATTGACTATCCTCCTTTAAGGTGGACAACCATTCCTCTCATCCTTTTATTATTTTATTTAATATAACTTTAAATTTTGTACAAGATTAAGGCAACCTTGATAAAAAATCTAAAAATATAGACAAATAAATTTACTTATATATATATATATATATATATATATATATATATATATATATATATATATATATATATATATATATATATATATATATATATATATATATATATATATAGTTGCTGCATCCTGCACTTGCACCCATAATCTAAAAATATAGACAAATAAATTTACTTATATAGTTGCTGCATCCTGCACCTGCACCCATAATCTAAAAATATAGACAAATAAATTTACTTATATATATATATATATATATATATATATATATATATATATATATATATATATATATATATATATATATATAGTTGCTGCATCTTGCACCCACACCTGCACCCATATGGCATAGATTACCACCATCCATAAGGTGCAGTGGTGATTGTGATGTTCAAATGTCACAATACGTCATTGAGCATCTTTGTTATCTTTCACTAGAATTTGGATGATCCAGCCATCGAAGCTGTTTTAGTAAACAATGATATTTTGAAGGTATCATGGTTCAGTTATTCTTAACTTTGTTAAACACATGTTTCTATCGCTAGACCTGTTTTGACTATCTGTTTATGCTTTTGATATTATAGTTTGAATTGCTTACTTTTCTCTGTATTGACACATTATTTCCTTTTAGAGGTCTTCTTTTTAAAATTTTTCTGCTTATATGTCAGGCAAGAACACTGGAACAGGAAGCACATCCAGCACTAGATAAGTTAACATCCAAGATTAGCACACTTAACTTGGAGCGTGTCCGTCAGATCAAGAGTCGTTTGGTTGCAATAACTGGCCGAGTCCAAAAGGTTTGTATGCATTTATGCATGTTGGCATTTAAGTATCCTCAAGTGTGTCATTTCTATTATTACAATGTCAAAATTGCATTTAACATGCAAATGTATTACCAATCTTAGGGAATGTGTTTCTTCATGCTTCAAACTATTCTTTGTTCTGCTTTTGGTTTAATAGGGGTATCTCCATTCTAGTCTAAGCTACTCCTGCATAGGGATACTGCGTCTACTCTTTAAACGGATTTGTATTATGAGATGTGTCCATAGAGTCTTGAGAATGGGCCTGAGCTCCGAAAGGCACATCAAATCTTATTGAAGATGCTTAGGCTTGCGCACCTTCTACAAAGGTTTCTTATCCTATTAGTGACACCAGTTTTGTTCTCATGCTTTTCAATTTGCAACAGCTTAACTTCAATAAAGGCGCCATCTTGTATACCCCTAGTTTTCCGGTTTCAGCAGTTTAGTCCTCCGGCCACACTAGATACACTACTTGAATAGGTTTGTAATTTTTGTTTTTCTATGTTATGTAATGTCTCAATTTTTTTCTCCAGAAATAATCCTAGTAATCTAATAAGGTGTTTCTTACTTCTGTACTGATTTCCTAGTTTTATTTATTCTAGAGATTTCAGTTGTTGGTATATAACCCTTTCAGATATAGGGCTATCGTGAATCATGAATAAACTTTTATGTGTAGGATAACAAATTTGATGCTTGGGTATGAAATTTCCTAATCTGCTTATTTTTGAACAGAACAGTACGTCTTGTTTACAGCCGAGCTTTTGAAGTGAATCTTATTTCGCTGGAAAACATTTGAAACAATGACTACTTTTCCTTAAAGATTCTCATCCAATCTTTAGTTTGTGGCGATTAACTTCTCTTGTTCTTGTTTATTTTTTTGTCTGTTCTGTTGGTTGCTGAATGATCAGTGCTTCCTTTACAGGTCAGGGATGAGCTTGAACATCTATTAGATGATGATGATGATATGGCAGAAATGTACTTGACGGACAAACTGATGCAGCAAAGACTTGATGAATCATCCTCTTTTGCTTCATTACATGAGAGGGGAGATAGCATGGATGAACAGGCTCTTCCCTCAGACATGGACGATCGCAGGTATAATGCTGAGATACGTTTGCTCCTTTTAGAAGTGATTCAGAATGCCACGTGTGCTGCTGCTAGATGACTCAACTGAAACTACTGAATCTCTATGTCAGGATGCCTGTTGAAGCATCTTTGGAAACAAACGAACTTACAGACAGTTATCAACCTGATATCCATAATTTGGATAAGGAGGATAGTCTACTTAACGAGTCTAGCATGCTTAGAGTAGACAGTCATGGAACTCATGCTGTAAGCACAGACAGTAGCAACAAACATCTTGATGTGGAGGAGCTTGAAATGCTCCTTGAAGCATATTTTGTACAGATTGATGGCACTCTCAACAAATTGTCTACGGTATGTACTTTTACTTTCAGTAAGCATATGTGGATTTGTCACTTCCCTTTTTTTCTCATCTTGCTTTCTAATACTGCAGATCTTTGACTTATGGAATTGAGTAACATTCTTGAGAGCATTCCCTGCATGTTTTGAGGAAAAAAGAAACAATTTTGAACAAAGTCTGCATATCGTGGACTTGCTGACAGAACCTGTTGAGAATAACCAAATATGGCCCAGCTTTCTCGTAGCTTTTTTCACTTCAGCTAGTAAAACATAGATTTGTGGCCGTGCATATTGACAAGCTATACCAGGCAGGTAGGTCATTAAGGAATAAAATTATTGATTATTTGAATAGATGAGCTGCAAAAAGGGAGAGGCAATGTCTCATAAAAATATGGCAAAGGAACTAAAAGATGCGGAAATGATTGAAGAACTATGTCGGGAGTAGGAACATTATTTCGTTCTGATTGACTATGGTTAGTGTAGTACATTAGTGGTAACAGTTCTCTGTTGCATACTTGCTTAAGTTAGGTCACTTTTATGGTTGTCTGAGAGTTAGGTGGGTAGTTGTAAATGTTTCAAAACTCTAGGGATGGGCAATAATCAGGGGCATTTGTGAACCGCTTGTAAGAAAACTTATTTCAAGTTTCTGTCAGGTGTACTTTTTTTTGCATTTTTTATGAAGTTGTTTCTAGGCCGCTTCTACCAACCATCCTTAAGCTGTAACCTCAATGTTTTTCTTGTTTTAAAATTTCACAAGTTATTTCCTTGATTCTGCTTAGTGTTTTCTCTGGCAAATCATCAATCCCTTGAGCATGGTAGAACAGCAGCTGTTTGTGAATAAATGGATTGTTCTTAGAAGCTTAATGCTAAAATGCAAATAAAGTTAAAAATAAAAGAAGGCCTACTAATAGCGTGCTTGCAGTTGCTTGTTTTTTAGTCTCTGGTCGTACTCTGATGCCTTTTCATCTTGTTGGCTGTTTGTTGCTTGTTTACCACAGCTACGAGAGTATGTTGATGACACTGAGGATTACATCAACATAATGCTCGACGACAAACAGAACCACCTGTTGCAGATGGGAGTTATGTTGACCACTGCAACTCTTGTTGTGAGTGCGTTTGTTGTTGTTGCCGGCATTTTTGGCATGAACATAACCATTGAGTTATTTGATAAGGAAAAGGCTGGGATGCCCCAGTTCTTGTTAACCGTTGGAGGCGGCACCACTGGCAGTATCATTATCTACATCATTGCCATTGCATGGTGCAAGCACAAGCGCCTATTGGAATGAAGGGAGTTCAATATCTCCGTTTGCATCTTATGCGGAAATATATAGTTCAGTCCATTATAAGCAAGGAGTGCTGCTTAGCAGTATAATATCTGTCAAAACTGTTGTAGTGGCTCGCTATACGTGTACAAAATAAATGCACGGTCTTATGTAAACTTGAAACCATTCAGTTGCTGATGTCATGTGACTCATGTGAGCTATAGAACGTTTGAAGAGATCACAAAAATGTGGCTGAAGTCTCCCATTAACATTGATTAAGAAGATTAAGAAGAGGTACGCTATATGGGGCTGTTTGGCATTAGGAAAATTGGGTGTGTGGTACATGAATATGCTCTAAAAGGGGGTAGATTCATGAAATTATTGGAAAGTGTTTCACAAATCTGTCTTTATTTTATTGGTAGATCTATGGAACACTTGGTGGTATTCTTAATGCCAAACAGCCCTTATAGCTTGTTACTTTGGAACTACTAGCACATTGGCTGCCCCTGATGTGGATGGCACCGGTCAGCCCAAGACTGAGAACTACTAAATAGCGGTGAAAATTGAGCTCCCTGCATTCCATTTTACCACAACTGTGATGCTCACCAGACAACCCTTACAACTTGTTTGGATGGATGGAGGGAGATACAACTTGTTTGGATAGAGGGAGAGGAATGGAAAGAAAACATTTTTTGTGTTTGGACTTTGGATGACTAATTAATATGGAAGGAAAAGAAGGGAGAATTAATAATTGTGTTTGGATGCAAGGGAAAGAAAATGAAGGGAAAAAAAATGAGTTTTTAATCTAATTTCAATCCCTCCGAAAATGGAGAGATTGAAAGGGAAAAAAATGGATAATCATTTCCTTTTCTTTCTTCTCCTTTCCCTCCCCATTCCCTTCCTTTCCCTTTTCCCTTCATCCAAACATAACTTTAAAGGGGTTTGTAGCTAAGGGGAATTAATCTAATAAATTTGAATTTGAGGGACATCAACCTGTAGTTAACTAAATTATGTGGAAGAATCATTATGTAAATAAATAAATAAAAATATGTGGGTTTGTGTAGGCAGCTGCCTACTCAAGTTGACGCTTTGCTCCGCCACTGGCTTGGGGGATTTAAAGGAGCTCGCGATTGGTTCATCAACTGAATCGATCAAATATGAAAGAAGTGTTTAATGTTCAAAACTGCCGCAAATAAGCGAGCTCATAAGTTGGAAGTGAAAACTAGATTTCTTTTATGTTCTTTAATTGAGAAGTTTTAAAAGCCACGTCTACAGATTTAGATATGATTTTAACCATTTTCTTCTTCCTTTCTGCGAAGCCCTCGTTCAACTTTTTCCTCGCAAACGTTGACTGCCTTCGGTCAATTTAAGCAGCGGGATCATCTATGAAAGTTCAATAGATTGACTAAACGATGATCAAAATGCCCTCACCATAGATCATTGTCATGCTTATTATTTTCCACAAGCCACTTTAAGTACGACAACACTATCGATGTAGGCAAACTTTGTTCAAATTCAATATCTTTGACCTACCTTTAGCTTAGTAAATTCTTGTAATACCCTTATAGAATTAAGTTCAATTTTAGACGTCACCAAATTTTTCGTTGTATGTCAAAACCAGTTAGACCATATGGAAAACTATATCTAAATTAGTAAGCTCTATCTTTCTGTTAATATTATAAGCACATTTTTCCGTTTCGATCGGAATTTTAGATACTTCTTTTATAGTACATTTCAAATGCAGGTGTGATCTTTGGAATATATTAGAAAAGTTGGACGTGTTAGTTAAATTATTTCCCAAGGAATAACATCATAAATAACTCTTATGCAATTCTAATGGTTGACTTAGGAAACCAGAAAAAAATAAGGTACGGTTTCAGGCGAGCTTGTTATCTTTGAGAAATTTAGAAGGTAGAAGAACTAAAAATTCCTTCTTAGAATCATCTTCTTTAAAATATGGTGTAACTGGTGGCCCTTTGACAAAATTTGTGGCCTGGTCCAAACCCTTGCCTTAGGCGGCCTGCCTGCAGAGGTCACACGGCGTGATGGATATGTTCTGCTGCTGCTGATATGAATCAGCCCCAAGCCTCGTGCTTATCTGTATAGAATTTTTGGATCTAATTGGACCGATTGTATCCGTTTATTAACAAAGCAGATTCAGATGTCCACATATTTGAATTCGAATTCAGAATCAGACATGAACGAAAAAAAGTTGTATTTGAATCAGAATCCAAAACCCAATTTCACAATCCAAATTGGATCTGTATCTGATTTTTACATTTACATCTGGATTTGAATCTGAATTTTGAGCCAAATCTAGCAAAAGTTTCAGAATGTAAGGGCATTGAATATAGGATATAACACAAAATCTTATCTGAATCTAATTGGATATTTATGTATGTTCCAATCCAAATCTGATTGGATGTCATTGCTTAAACCTGAATCCGACCTGATTTCTTGATAGGATATTAATTTTTTTTTCTTATATCCATTTTTTTAACGGTTCAATCGAAAATCCAATCCAAATCGGATATCCCTAAAAATTGACTTTAATTCTTCAAACGTCGTATTCACTCTGCACTAGTTTCCTATGCTTGCACTTGTTTTTTGACGCCGACCAGCATAGCTGGCCAGCTTTGCGGTGGATATCAAATTTCAGGACCTTTTTTGTCGTTAACTAAAAGCATTACTTGTACATGATGACGATGACGATGACGACGACGGCGATAATAAGAATGACAAATGTGTGTGTAAGAGTGAGCCACTTAACTTATCTAGGAGCCTTATCTGATACGTCATGATCTCCATCAGTTGAGGGTAAGTGTTCCCTCCTGCCATCATGTTTATCTTTGATTTAGACTTACATATATTTTGGTAATTGAGAGGACAATTTCAACATTCAAGTCCTTTTCTGTTCTCTCTTTAAGATCCACAAAATTTATGCATCGAAAAGATGGTTGTGAAAAGAAAAAGAAAAAAAAATACATAGAGAAAAAGTGTGAGCGAGAGTCACAAACTCAGAAAGGTTGAACCATTTTTCCACATTTATATAAACTACAAAGACTATGCAAATTCATTATAATTTTTTCCTATCAAATGTAACTGATAGTTCATGAAGTAAAACATAAAATTGCTTCTTCAAAAAGGCGAGTGCCAATTTTCATGTGATTTTAAAATCAGTAATTTTACAACGCACCTGTTTATGAACTATTAATTAGGTTTACGCAAGGTGTCGCTTATGTAAAGCGACCGTTAATTACTCACCTTGACAGTCAAGTATTAGTGGAGCTAGGCTGCTATGGGCAGTTTTGACCACACCATCCAAGAGTTTTTCTGTATTTTCATATGGGTGCTTTCAACTATTTTGCGCGCGCGCGCACACGCACACGCACACACACACACACACACACATATATATATATATATATATATATGAGAGAGAGAGAGAGAGAATGATGAATCTGGCTATTGAAAGTCACAGTCATCTACCAAGGCTGTTTATCTATAGATGGATGGTTGAGAAAAAAACAAAGAGAAAAATGTGTAAACTAATGATAGATGATGAAATCCCACCACCTTTTCTTCATTGTTCTCTTAACCTTGATTAGATAGTCTTGATTAGATGGTTAGACAACTCTAAACGGTTATATATATATATATATTATGATCGTTCATATAAAAAGATAGATGGTTAAGAGACACAAAGAAAAAAGTGTGTAAACTAATACTAAATGATGAAAGATTTTTTTTTCTTAACAATCCAACATATTGGATCAGACGATCTTGGCTAGTTGGTTGGGTAACTTTGAAATGCTAGACAATATATATATATATATATATATATATATATATATATATATATATATATATATATATATATATATATATATATATATCATTTGAAGTAAGAAAATTTTCGAAATCCTATCCCTCATACTCAAGCTCAATTTTCTGGGTTTGCCGTACAGTCAAGGTCCCTGATAAACTACCACAATCCTTTCAGATTTTATCTACTGTATACTTACTTCTATATGCTTTTCTACTCAGGATGTCAATGGCTCGGATGGACGTTTACATATTTAGATTCAAATATTGATCAGGAAAAGTCATATTTGAACCTGAATCCAATTTTCACAACCTACGTCCTATCGATCAGAATCCATTTTTTTTTAAAAGTCACATCCAAATTCTAAACCCTACCTGAACCACATTACCATTACATTAGGAATCAACTTTCAAAATACAATGACTTCGGATATAAAATGTTTATCTGAAACCACATTACCATCCTATGTACTTGACCTTTTCTTTTAATTCAATCATTTTTCCTTCTTTTATGCTAAGAGTTATAAGGGATATTCAAGCCTGAATCCTCCTCCGAGCAACGGCAACTCCTCTTGAGTGTACTCGTACTCCTGCTCCTATGCCCACATGGTCACTTCTTTTCCAGCATTCTATAGGGTTCATGACCAGTTTCATGGTCTCCATCCATTAATTTTACATGTAAATCTGCATATATATAGCAAACAATAAGCAAAAACTAAGATGGCAGTAGATTGTTCAGATTAACACCGCGCCCCTTTCCTGCAATTGGACCGGCGAGAGCGCTTGCCTTTGTTCGTGAGGAAGCGTGTGGAACACGTTCTAGGCGTTCCACCGAAGTGGTACAACACATAGAATAGACCACCCCGTTTTGTAACACTTGGCCTTCTATTATTCTCATTCAAACATCTTGAAAATAAGGCGTACGCACGTTCTAAAAGTATAAGTTGAAAAATCTGTTCGTACATACAAAAATCGATTAAAAGTTGTGGTCGCATAATTAGTGCATCATTCCGTGGGCTTTCCTATTGAATGTGTACTTTATTAATGTTTATTTACTAAAAATAGAATCTTAACTTGCTTTGGGTTTGGGTAGATTTGTGGTACATCATTTAACTAGAACGCGTTTGTGATTATCATTGTTTACAACATACAATAATAACAACACAGTGAAGTGTGTGACCATAGAATTGAAACATCACTCCTTCATGTGTGGTAGAGTTTGCATGGGCCCTAGTTTCACCTTAACTTTTTTTAAATTTATATATAAATTTTAAAAAATTTCACTTAGTCTACATAAAAATTTTAAAAAATGAATTTCAACTTTAGTCAAAATTTAAAAACTTTAATTCGGTCCTGCTCTGCCCCTTGATCTTACTAGTTGTAGGTGAATAATGCGCAAAAAATTCCAAACATTGCCCTTTTCTAATTAACATGAAGGTGGAAACCACAAAGAAGTGAGATGAGAGAAACTCTTAATTGGCTTTCAAAAAGTCGAGCGGTGTGCGGAGAAGGAAGAATTTCTCACCCATGGTGCGGCTGCCGATGAAGTTTTCCATACCTTCCCACCGCAAACGGAGTCTTACCGAGGAACCTGCTTTAAATTATTGAGTGGTCTTTGGTGGGGAAAGGACAACCACCATGACTCGTTGGAAATCAAAGTCAAGCTAACAGACTTCTTGTTCGACCCGCCTGGCTTTGCTGGGCAAAGGGTCGTTTCAGATCGAGTCGGGTCCCAACAAAAAGGAAGCTAGCCATGAGTTCGCTCGTTCTCGTTCACCTTTGCCTGGCTCGGTTTGGTGCGGCTCGTATAGGCTCGGCAAATTCACTTGTACGATTCTTTGGTAACCCATCTGTTGCATGGGCCTAGGCTCGTACTCGAGCCGTGGCCGCCACAGACATGAGCTTTACGAGTCTAATAAGGTGATCCCGAGCGTGTCCAACCTCAGTATCTGTTGGGCAAGGGGCTGAAACATTGGGCCGTCAACCACGGCCCATGGACGGCGCCAATATAGACCAAAAGACTCGAGCCGCAGTGCATGACTTTGTGGTCACAAGTTTCCACGATCGCCCGCTGTGTTTGCTAATATTGAACCGCTTTGCCTTGACTTTGAAAACTTTGACTCGTGACCTCCATTGATGGACGAATGGTCCATCGCTTCCAAATTAATTATGAGGTTAAAGTAGTTTTGTGACTCTCTTCCCTTTTCCCACACACACATATACACCGTTTAAAAAAAAGGGAACGAAGAGCTCTCATTCCCTCTGCCTGAGCACCTTGCAGCACATTAGAATTGAACCAGAGCCTTTAGTTTCACCAGCTACGCTACGCTCCTTTGACATACATACAAATTATAAATTACATGATCAAATTGGTTGATGATTTTTTAAATGCTATTAATAGGCATACTATTTGAAAAAAAATGAATGATGAATTACTTTGACCTTAAAAATTATGAGTCATACTTCATTATTATTAATCCTAGTCAATTGAACGACTCATACTGCCCTTTCACATGCCCCTAGCTCGATCAGCTATACTATGTCTTTTAAGGCACACAAAAAGACACTAATTGTAATCTATGTTATGCCTTTTGAAACACACAGAGACACTACTTATAAATTATCCGACCAATTTTTATTATGATTTAATGGATGTCACGTGTAAGCTTACTATTTAAGAAATATGAATGATGTTTTACTTTAACCTTAAAAATTATGAACGATATTTTATTATTATTAATCCTAATTGATTGAATATATATTATAGCTTTTTGCTTAATGTCTTCAAGCTCCTTTATTGATAATTTTGCCGCAAGAGAGGCGTTGGAAAGTACTTCTAAAAGAAAAAGGTTTTGAAGTTAATATATTTTGAAGCATAGGTCAGATTTTATGATCCCACATTGCTACACAAACTTTTGTTTTTTAAGCTCTTCAGAAATCTGATTTGATAAATTAACGCCACAAGTTGATATATTTTTAGAACGCGCGCATTATAGCTTTGGAATTATTAAAGGATAAACCTAAAAATGTTAGATCACGGGCAATAAGCATGCTTCTAAATTGGAAACAGTATTATAAGGTGCCACTCTAGTTTTGGCATTATCTGAATCACTCATGACATTAGTACTAATTAACTACAAGTTGAGTCATATTCGAGGGCAAATATCATGATTTAATTCTTAGTGCTAACAATTCATGTCTTGTATGCATTTTAAACATAAAGGTGTAACATTTGTTCTCATTAAAGCTGATCCATGATGAAAATATGTATGTTTTATATGTTATAATCTTTAAGTGTTAAAATGTCTGAGTATCCATTTCTACATATATACTATTAGTCTCATGAAGTTAAAAATGCACCTACGTGAATCTAAAAAATTCTAGATATGAACATAGAGTGCATATTTCGAAGGGCACACGCACATGCAGAAAAAAAGTGTGATGGAAAATATTTATATTTCATATGTTTATAATCTGCAAAGTGTTTCAATATGTGGATATTTATACATATATACTAGTTTTATGTTTACTTTCCTTTTCTTAGATAGTCTCAAAATCCAATTGTTGGAGGAGTATTTCCTATTACTTGGCGTTCTCCCCAACCTGTCAAAGTCTTTTGGTGTCTGGATGTGGTACTCATACTATACTTCAACTTATACATCAATGCATTCCTTTTGCAATACAGAGAGTTCATTCATCCGGAACTCAAAATTGAGATTGGCTACCTACCAAGGCTTACTCTTTTCCATGCCCCAACTCCTTTAGTGATCTTTATAACCAACTTTTTTTTTTCCTACCTGTTACTGTTTTTGTCAATACACGATGGAATTGAGATTAGTTCACCACCTGTATCAGTCATTCAACAGTAAGCCACTTCGGATAAGGTACCTGTGGCTCATATGGAGGCCTCGACAACAATTTTCTTTTAAAAGAAAAGGAAATCTAACTTGCCAAAATCTTGTTGAATGGATGATCATCCATTGATTATCCAGCTCCCTATTTTGGTCAAAAGAGGCCCTAAAAAGTTGAAATTCCAGCTTCTTGTTAAAGAAATTGTGACACTGAGCACTATTAGTAAAAGATATATGAATGCAGGGGTACGCATATTCAATACATCTACAAGGAAAACGTGAAATGGACCCGTTTTTTCGTATATGTCTGCCAAGATGGTGGAAGATCATTATCAGCTTCTTATCTCCAACTGAAAATGACAGCCTACATGCACTAAATGCATATCCAATGGCCTTTTACGCAGCCAAGATGGTGGAAGATCACAACTTGCATTAAACTAATTAAAGGATATATATATATATATATATATATATATATATATATATATATATATATATATATATATATATATATATATATATATATATATATAAAAGGGGTGAGAGAGAGAGAGAGAGAGAGAGAGAGAGAGAGAGAGAGAGAGAGATCGGGAAGTAAAGGGAAACAAAAGGCCACAGAGGGGGAGATGCATCTGGGAAGTAAAGGTAAATCCCCTTGGAAGAAATTAGAAAAGCAAGAGAAAGAGAGAAAGAGAGGTTCATCTGCAACTGCAAGCAGAGGAAATACTCACAGGAAAAAGAAAAAACAAATCTTAATCCATTGGTGGTATTGATGAATGTCAGGCAACACAATTTTCTTTTACACATAATTTAATCTGAAAAAACCATATCTACAACAACCGATTCATAAACCTCTAAAAGGAAGAAGAGGATGCCTGATTCCTCTCCAGCTTTCTTCTGATCGCAAGCAACAAATGAAGAAACTTCACAGGGCAAATCTGTTCCTGCTGTGCGGAGCATAGCTTCTGCTCCTAGAAAAGATCCCATCTTCTCCTCCTTTCTCACCGAAGGAGCACGGTTTGTCTTCATCGATCCTCGGTATGTGCACGCTGTAACTCCGGGGTACTCTCGCCGCTCCGACCGCAGGCGGTCTGTACCCTGCAGACTGCTGATACCCATCATTGGCCTTGCGGCGCGACGCCCTCAGCGAGGCGATCCTCACCAGCTCCCTCATGTCCTCGTCGTCGTGGCCGCCCCTCGACGAGGTGTTGCTGAAGCTCCGAGGCAGGTTGGGGACGCCGGAGTACCCCATGTCGGCGTAAGCGACCTTGCCGGCGCACCCCAACATGCTCCTCACGTAGAAGTCCCTAGCCCTGCACAGGGCCTTCGCGGGTGACAAGGCCTTGATGCAACGCGATATCGCGCTCGCCTTCTTGGTACCAGTTGAACCGGCCTCCATTACTGCGGTGCAGGAAAATCAGTGGCGGCTATCAGGAGGAGGCGGCGAAGGCGGTGGCGGAAGACGATGGTGGTGGTTGCCCGAGGAGATAAAATTAAAAGAAGGTGGGGGACTTGGTGGGGAGAGGAGAAGCGGAGAGACAGATGAAGAGACAATCGGAGCATTGTGTCGTATATATATATATACACTATAATCGTACATATCGCTATTTGCAGATGGGGTATTCCGACAAATTTGATAATTCAAATACCGTGTCCAAAGAGTTTCTATTTTCAACATATACCTCATTTATTTCAGAAAGCACACTCGCGAATCTTTGATAATTCAAATATGTGCAAAACAGTTCTTATCTATAATGGACACCTCATTTATTACGTAGTCAACTAAAAGCATAGGCGTGTGGTTGGATTCTACTTTCTAGGTGGTGCATTCTTAATTCAGTTAAGTTCATGTGGTATATAAAAGAAAAGGAGACTTGACTAATGACAAGAGAGGCAGTTGAGTCTTCTTCCACTCTTGTTGTCCTTTTCGCTTGAAAGTCTTAAAAGTCTCGCTTCTTTTGCCGGTGGAGAAACTCTTCTGCTCAGTGATTAGTGAAAGCGCAACGGTTCGCTTTACCTGAAGACAAATTGGTGGATCAACAGTTAAATCAGATTTTATAAGTTGCTAAACCTATGAATTTCACAAACTTGGCCGTAACATTGTACAGGTTTTATGCTCCTTTTCTTGAAGTTTTTGTAGTGTATATTTTTTTTTCAAAAAATTCCTTTTAATTAAAGCGGGAGACTTAATCCCCAGGAAGGTTGCATGGGAAACTGCACGTAACATTTTTGGACATCGTTTTGTCATATGTGAACTTGTCAAGTGAAGCATGAATGATTGGTAAATTGATATATAAGAAAGAAATAAACATTTTTCTTTTATAGGAGGAAAGAAATAAACTAAGGTCCCAGAAATTCCGTCCACCCCACGTTTTTTTAAGTTTATTTTGTAAAACTCAAACACTACAAATTGAAATTGGGACTCTCGATCAGACATCAACATCTTGTAAATGCGGAAGCCTGCTCAAACCGTGACGACATAGATGGTTGGCAGCATATAAATAAGTAATTAAATAAATAAATAAATAATATATATACACCAGATGCTCATATACCAAAGTTTGATCAAACCGTGACGAAATAGATGGTTGTCAGCATATCAATCTTTTGATATATTGTTCGCACCCCACCCCTTTTGCAAAGGAGGTTGAAATGCGAGTCAGCAAAAATTCTTTTAAAATTGAGGTTTTGAGGAAAATTTTCAAGAGAAAGGGATCCGCCCGTCAGTACGAGGTCCAACCGTTCCTGCCGCCTTTAACAGGGGTAATTAGACCAAGGACTAAGGATCATTTGGATCGTGTACGAGTTATTGATGCAAATCCTATATGCTTGTGCATTGAGGTTTTGGATTCAAGAACCAAAATTCATCTTTGAATGAATGAATTTGAAGATTGGAGGGTTTTCAAGTTGGTTCAAAAACTTTGC
>JAANDH010001362.1:8791-58682 GCA_011799765.1 Nymphaea thermarum | reverse complement strand
AGGGCCTTCGTCCAAGACGCCGGTGCTCCCAAGCTCTTCAATGGAAGAAGTCGTCACGGGCCAAGGGGACGCGAGAGGGAGGAGACGCCAAACCAACGCACGGTTGAGAGAGACGGGAGAGTATAGAGTTCAATGGAAATCCCACACGGGGAAGGGAATGCCTCGCGAGGAGGAAGGAGAGTCCACGACTCACAAATGATTGGCATCATTCGTCCCAGTAACAGTCCTTTTTCCTCGCCAGTTCTTTTGGTCAAGAAAAAGGACAATACTTGGTGTTTTTGTATTGATTATAGAGCATTGAACGAGGTGACCGTCAAGGATCGACATCCGATACCGGTCATTGATGAGTTGTTGGATGAGTTGGCCGGCGCCACCCTTTTTTCAAAGATAGACTTGCGAGCCGGCTATCATCAGATAAGGCGACAGGCCGTCGCGCCTTCCTCGGCGCCCGACAGCAGGCCGCGTCCCGACCGCGCACTACCCGCCGGTCCAACGCCTGCGCTCCCCGCCGACCCGTCACGACAGCAGGAGGCTGTCCAGGCCGCGGGCTTCACGCCGGCCCGTGAGCTGCATTGCCCGGGGATCGGTTATCACCCCGTGGCTTTCTAGTGCGCCCAAGGCTAGCCCTTGGTAGGTAACTCTTCTCGCCCCCTTGTAGCTTCGAGAAGGGTGTTTTTGCTTTAAGTATTAGGATTGCATCTAGTTTGCTTAGTTATTGCTTTAGCCCAGGCTTCGGCCTAGCTCCCCTCAGTGGTACCTCAAATGCAAAGTGATTGGAACAAGGAGGAACACTTTCGCAAAAGAGATCTAGATAGACAAAATCATGACCGCCAGATCGTCGTGAATCAAGCTCAAGCTCCGGAGTAGAGGGCTACTCAGGGCCCGGACAAAGGAAAAGGTGTGATGGGTGGACCTGGCCATCAGACCGACACTGAGTTCGATCCCAACAACCAGTCGCATGTGGGAACGAGTAATCAGGGGGCTCAACTCATGCCAACCAAAAACCAGGCAGAGCCTCAAAGTGAATTTATGAGAACTCCTCGTGGACCACGGTATAATCATGTATACCGAAATTTGACTTTTGATGAAACAGAGGGAGAGGATGAATCACCTCTCATCCATCCTAGAAGGCCTCATAGAGAGATTAATCGACCAGACGAGCGGAGGAAACCATCTGTTAAGTATGAGTTTCCCAAGTTCGATGGAAAAGAATTCAGAGAGTGGCTGTACATGGCGGAGCGGTATTTTCTTTGCCATCATGTCCCGCAGGATGAATGGATAGAGATTGCTACGACAAATATGACCGGCCTAGCCAGGACCCATTACCTGTGGTTTGCCCATAAAACGGTGAACCCCACATGGGAGAAGTATAAGGCCAGCCTGCAAATGCGTTTTGGAGATTCTGCCTTCATAGATTATGACCAGGATCTCAAGAACTTAGTTCAGACTACTGCCGTGGCCCCTTATCAGTGGGAATTCGAACAGCTTGCGAGCATGGTGAATTGGCCAGAGAAGGCCTTAATCGGAGCCTTCAAGAGCGGATTAAGAAAGGACATAAAACGCATGATGAAAGTTCACCACTTCGAAACTCTCGAAGAATGTTTCTCTATGGCCCGCGTTTATGAGGAAAACATCGAGGAAGAAAAAGAGGAGAGAAGAGAAAAGAAAGAAAGAAAGGCTCATAAAACCGATAAACAGAAGAAGAAACCCTCGTATTCTTCTGCTTCTCGTAACAAAGAGAGGGCCATGGTGCCCTACCAAGGAGGGAAAACTGTAAGGCCCAACCCAAGGCAGGGCCGGGAGCGCCCCACACGCTATCTCACACCTCAGCAAATGGAAGAATACAAGAAGAAAGGCTTGTGTTACTGGTGTGACGGCAAATGGGATAAGAACCACCGGTGCCTCGAAAAGTTGTACAACATAATGGTGGTCGATGACGCAGAATGCAGCTCGAGCTCTGAAAGCGTTGCCTCGAGTTCTAGTTCCTCGTCACCCTCCACCTCACTCCCACGAGGTCCTCTCTTGGTGCCACCTTGCCCACTCGCCAACTCCTTTTCCTAGTTTGTAGGATCTGATCCTATTTCCTCTCCCTCGATCCTATTTTTTAGGCTTTATTGCCTTACCATGCGCCACTCACCTGGCCACCTCGCCTCTATCCTTAACCGCAGCTCCTTGTGGCCCTCCATTATTAGGCCACGACCTGGTTGGACTAGAAAATCGGAACCAACTCGTCCTAGTCCCAGATCTCCTTGAGATCCCTACTCTTAAAACCCAAAATCCTAGTAAAATTAAAACACTTGAATCTACCCGGCCGGACAAACCCCGGCGCAAATACCCTTAGGACTTGAGATACAGGGGCGGAATCCCTTTTTCCCAATTCCTAGCTACGAGCAAACCTACTACAATCAACTACAGTGGTTTAAAAGGCCTTACAAGCGCGAGCGATACAAGAATAACTCTCACAACTCACTCAAGCAAACCATTCTTCCACCAAACCACAACTAACGCGCAAACACACCCAACAACAAGCAAATAGGTGGTCTCGGCTCCTTGCGATCGTGTCTCAGGCCACGGGCCTTTGAGGTACCACTGAGCAAACTAGATGCAATCCTAATACTTAAAGCAAAAACACCCTTCCCGAAGCTACAAGGGGGCGAGAAGAGCCTAAGGCACTGGCTGTCGGGCGCGACGCAAAGATCGGGCCGCTGTCGGGAAGCGACAGGGCCTGTCGATGGACGCCTGGCTGTCGGCGCGGTAGCGCTGACGGACTCGCTGTCGGGTAGCGACAGTGCTCGGACGTCGGGCGTCGAGGTGGCTCGGCCACGCGCATCGGTAGGACGCCGACGGGGATGAGTCACTGAGGAGAGGGCCGGGTTAATTGCATGTGGTTAACTTGTTAAATTTACATTGAATGATTTAGTGGATTGAAATCACATTTTTGTATGAAAATGAATGAGATTCAACTCATTCATATGATCCTTATAGTTAATGTAATATTCACTTGTTATAATGTCTATAATGAATGATTAAAATGATTAAAATCACTATTTTACATGGATACAAATGGGACCAATGCATTTGTTTGATCCCTTGTATCTAACCAAATGAGTTTAACTTCTTGCTACATCTATTGTGAACAATTTAAGGGATTGAAATCACAAGTTCCTATCAATATGAGTGTGATTTAAGTGATTATCTTGACCACACATATTTAATTGAATGAACTTGCAGTTACATCTTTAATGAAGGATCTAAGAGATTGAAATCACAAGTTCGTAACAATACGAGAGAGATTTAATTGATTCAATTGATCACACAAACTTAATTTAATGTCGTTAACTTGTTGTTACATCTACATTGAATGATTTAGTGGATTGAAATCAAGTTTGTAACAAAATGAGTGAGATTCAACTCATTCATATGATCCCTTATAGTTAATCTAATATGCTTCACTTGTTATAAAGTCTATAATGAATTATTGAAATTACTAAAATCACTAGTTTATATGGATACAAATGTGGCCAATGCATTTGTTTGATCCCTATTATCTAATCCAATGAGTTATGTAGTTACATATCTTTCAAAGTATCTAAGAGGTTGAAATAACAAGTTCGTATCAATACGAGAGAGATTTAACTGATTTATTTGATCACACATATTTAATTGAATGTGGTTAACTTGTTGTTACAATCACATTGAATGTTTTACTGGATTGAAATCACACGTTTTTATGAAAATGAATGAGATTCAACTAATTTATATCATCCCTTTTGGTTAATATAATATGTTTCACTTGTTGTAATGTCTATAATGAATTATTTAAATGATTAAAATCACTAGTTTGTATGTATACAAATGGGACCAATACATTTGTTTGATCCCTTGTATCTAATCCAATGAGTTTAACTTCTTGTTACATCTATAGTGAACGATTTAAGGGATTTAAATCACAATTTCCTGTCAATACGAGTGGGATTTAAGTGAATATCTTGATCACACATATTTAATTGAATGTGCTTTTGATCCCTTGTAGCTAATCCAATAAGTTGAACTTGTTGTTACATCTATAATAATGATGTAAGGGATTGAAATCACAAGTTTGTATCATAAAAGTGAGATTTAATAGATTCATTTGATCACACATATTACATTGGATGTGCTTAACATGTTGTTACATTCATATTTAATGATTTAGTGGATTGAAGTCACAAGTTTAATTGAAAATGAATGAGATTCAGGTGATACAATTGCTCACTTACAGTAAAACTAGTGTGTTTTACATG
Source organism: Nymphaea thermarum (assembly GCA_011799765.1). Lineage (NCBI taxonomy): Eukaryota > Viridiplantae > Streptophyta > Magnoliopsida > Nymphaeales > Nymphaeaceae > Nymphaea > Nymphaea thermarum. Next base: position 54,399 of record JAANDH010001362.1, on the reverse strand, counting down.
TTATTACATCTACAATGAATGATTTGAATGGTTGAAATCACAAGTTAATACGGATGCAAATGGGATTTATGCATTAATTTGATATCTTACGGTAAATCCAATGAGTTGAACTTATCGTTACATCTATAATGAATGATATAAGAGATTGAAATAACAAGTTCGTATCAATACAAGAGAGATTTAATTGATTCATTTGATCACACATACTTAATTGAATGTGGTTAACTTGTTGTTACATAAATATTGAATGTGGTTAACTTGTTGTTACATCAATATTGAATGATTTAGTGGATTGAAATCACAAGTTTAAAAGAAAATGAATGAGATTCAGGTGATTCATTGCTCACTTATATTTAACTTAATGTGTCTCACTCATTATTACATCTATAATGAATTATTTAAATGATTCAAATCACAAGTTTGTATGAAAATGAATGTGATTCATCTCATTCATATAATCCCTTTTAGTTAATCTAATATGTTTCACTTGTTATAATGTCTATAATGAATGATTTAAATGATCAAAATCTCTAGTTTATATAGATACAAATGGACCAATGCATTTGTTTGATCCCATATATCTAATCCAATGAGTTGAACTTGTAGTTACATCTCGAACGAATGATCTAAGAGATTGAAATCACAAGTTCGTATCAATACGAGATAGATTTAATTGATTCATTTGATCACACATATTTAATTGAATGTAGTTTACTTGTTGTTATATTCACATTGAACGATTTAGTAGATTGAAATCACAAGTTTGTAAGAAAATGAATGAGATACAACTTATTCATATGACCCCTTATTGGTAAACCCTAAACCCTAAACCTTAAACCCCTTTTCATACAAACTTATGATACAAACTTGTGAATTTGATCTCTTAGATCATTCGTTCGTGACATAACTACAAGTTCGGCTCATTGGATTAGATATAAGGGATCAGACAAATGCATTGGTCCATTTTAACTAAAAGGGATCATATTAATGAGATGAATTACATTTATTTTCATACAAAGTTGTGATTTCAATCATTTAAATCATTCATTATAGATGTAATAACAAGTGAGACACATTAGATTAAATATAAGTAAGCAATGAATCACTTCAATCTCATTCATTTTCTTTAAAACTTGTGATTTCAATCCACTAAATCATTCAATATAGATGTAATAACAAGTTAAGCACATTCAATTAAATATGTGTGATCAAATAAATCAATTAAATCTCACTTTTATGATACAAACTTGTGATTTCAAAACCTTAGATCAGTATTATACATGTAACAACAAGTTCAACTGATTGGATTAGCTACAACGGATCAAACAAATGCATAGATCCTATTTGTATACATATAAAATTATGATTTTAATCATTTTAATCATTCATTATACATGTAATAACAAGAGAGACACATTAGAGTAGTTATGAGTGAGCAAATGAATTACTTGAATCTCATTCATTTTCATTTAAAGTTGTGATTTCAATCCACTAAATCATTCTATAGGGATGTAACAAGAAGTTAAGCACATTTAATTAAATATGTGAGATAAAAACAATCACTTAAATCCTTCTCGTATTGATAGAAACTTGTCATTTCAATCCCTTAAATCATTCACTATGGATGAAATAAGAAGTTGAACTCATTGGATAAGATACAAGGGATAAAATAAGTGCATTGATCCCATTTGTATCCTTATAAGGTAGTGATTTTAAACATTTAAATAATTTATTGTAGACATTATAGACATTATAACAAGAGAATATTAGATTAACTATAAGGGATCATATGAATGAGTTGAATCTCATTCATTTTCATACAAACTTGTGATTTCAATTCACTAAATCATTCATTGTGAATGTGTTTACCACATTCAATTAAATATGTGTTAGCAAATCAAACAATTAAATCTCTCTCTCGTATTCATACGAACTTGTGATTTCAATCTCTTAGATCCTTGGTTAGAGATGTAACAATAAGTTCAACTCATTGGATTAGTTACAAAGGATCAAACAAATGCATTGGTCCCATTTGTATCTATATAAATTAGTTATTTTAATCATTTAAATCATTCATTATAGACATTATAACAAGTTAAACGCATTAGATTAACAATAAGGGATCATATGAATGAGTTGAATCTCATTCATTTTCATACAAACTTGTGATTTCAATCCACTAAATCATTCAATGTGAATGTAACAACAAGTTAACCACATTCAATTAAATATGTCTGATCAAATCAATTAATTAAATCTGTCTCGTATTTATACAAAGTTGTGATTTTAATCTCTTAGATCATTCGTTAGAGTTGTAACTACAAGTTCAACTCATTCGATTAGATATAAGGGATCAAACAAATGCATTGGTCCCTATTGTAACCTTATAAACTAGAGATTTTGATAATTTAAATAATTTATTGTAGACATTATAACAAGTGAAACATATTATATTAACTAAAAGGGATCATATGAATGAGATGAATCACATTTATTTTCATACAAACTTGTGATTTCAATCATTTAAATAATTCATTATAGTTGTAATAACAAGTGAGACACATTAGATTAAATATAAGTGAGCAATGAATCACTTGAATCTCATTCATTTTCTTTTAAACTTGTGATCTCAATCCACTAAATCATTCAATATGGAAGTAACAACAAGTTAAGCACATTCAGTTAAATATGTGTCATCAAGATAATCACGAAAATCCCGACTAGTGATTTTAATAATTTAAATCATTCCTTATAGACTTTATAACAAGTGAAGCAAATTAGATTAACTATAAGGGATCATATGAATGAGTTGAATCTCACTCATTTTGATACAAACTTGATTTCAATCCCCTAAATCATTCAATGTAGATGTAACAACAAGTTAACCACATTTAATTAAGTATGTGTGATCAAATGAATCAATTAAATCTCTCTCGTATTGATACAAACTTTTGATTTCAATCTCTTATATCGTTCGTTATATATGTAACTACAAGTTCAACTCATTGGAATAACTGTAACATGTCAAACTTATGCATAGATCCCATTTGTATTCATATGAACTTGTGATTTCAACCATTTAAATCATTCATTATAGATGTAATAACATGTGATACACATTAGATTTACTTTAAGTGGGCAATTGAATCATTTGAATAAGGGATCATATGAATGAGTTGAATCTCACTTATTTTGATACAAACTTGATTTCAATCTACTAAATCATTCAATGTAGATGAAACAACAAGTAAACCACATTCAATCATGTATGAATGATCAAATGAGTCAATTAGATCTCCCTTGTATTGATACGAACTGGTGATTTCTATCTCTTATACCATTCATTATAGATGTAACTACAACTTCAACTCATTGATTAACTGTAAGATATCAAACTAATGCATACATATCATCTGTATCCATAGGAACTTGTGATTTCAACCATTAAAATCATTCATTTTAGATGTAATAACATGTGAAACACATTAGATTTACTGTAAGTGAGCAATTGAATCACTTAAATCTCATTCATTTTCAATTAAACTTGTGATTTCAATAAACTAAATCATTAAATATGAATGTAACAACATGTTAAGCACATTCAATATAATATGTGTGAGGAAATGAATCAATTAAATCTCACTTTTATCATACGAACTTGTGATTTCAATCCCTTAGATCATTATTATGGATGTAACATCAAGTTCAAGTGATTGGATTAGCTACAAGGGATCAATCTAATGCATAGATCCTATTTGTATACATATAAACTTGTGATTTGAAACAATTAAATCATTCATTATACATGTAATAACAAGAGAGACACATTAGATTAGTTATGAGTGAGCAAATGAATCACTCGAATCTCATTCATTTTCATTTAAAGTTGTGATTTCAATCCACTAAATCATTCTATATAGATGTAACAACAAGTTAAGCACATTTAACTAAATAAGTGTGATAATAAAGCATCACTTAAATCCCACTTGTATTGATAGGAAATTGTGATTTCAATCACTTAAATCATTCACTATGGATGTAATAAGAAGTTAAACTCATTGAATTAGATACAAGGGATCAAACAAATACTTTGGTCCCATTTGTATCCATGTAAAATAATGATTTTAATCATTTAAATCATTCATTATAGACATTATAACAAGTGAATATTAGATTAACTATAAGGGATCATATGAACGAGTTGAACCTCATTCATTTTCATACACACGTGTGATTTCAATCCCTTAGATCATTATTATGGATGTAACAACAAGTTCAAGTGATTGGATTAGCTACAAGGGATCAATCTAATGCATAGATCCTATTTGTATACATATAAACTTGTGATTTGAAACATTTCAATCATTCATTATACATGTAATAACAAGAGAGAGACATTAGATTAGTTATGAGTGAGCAAATGAATCACTCGAATCTCATTTATTTTCATTTAAAGTTGTGATTTCAATCCACTAAATCATTCTATATGGGTGTAACAACAAGTTAAGCACATTTAATTAAATAAGTGTGATAAAAAGAATCACTTAAATCCCACTTGTATTGATAGGACATTGTGATTTCAATCACTTAAATCATTCACTATGGATGTAATAAGAAGTTAAACGCATTCAATTAGATACAATGGATCAAACAAATACTTTGGTCCCATTTGTATCCATGTAAAATAGTGATTTTAATCATTTAAATCATTCATTATAGACATTATAACAAGTGAATATAAGATTAACTATAAGGGATCATATGAACGAGTTGAATCTCATTCATTTTCATACACACGTGTGATTTCAATCCACTAAGTCATTCAATGTGAATGTAACAACAAGTTAACTATATTTAATTAAATATGTGTGATCAATTGAATCAATTAAATCACTGTCGTATTAATACGAACTTGTGATTTCAATCTCTTAGATCTTTCATTGAAGATGTAACTACAAGTTCATTCAAATAAATATGTGTGGTCGAGATAATCGCTTAAATCCCCCTAATATTGATAGGAACTTGTGATTTCAATCCCTTAAATCGTTCACTATAGATATAGCAAGAAGTTAAATTCATTACATTACATACAAGGGATCAAACAAATGCTTTGGACCCAATTGTTTTCATGTAAAACTGTGATTTTAATCATTTAAATCATTCATTATAGACATTATAACAAGTGAATATTAGATTAACTACAAGGGATCATATGAAGGAGTTGAATCTCATTCATTTTCATACAAACTTGTGATTTCAATCCACTAACATTGAATTGTAACAACAAGTTAACCACATTCAATTAAATATGTGTGAGATCGAATGAATCAATTAAATCTCTCTCGTATTGATACGAACTTGTGATTTTAATATCTTAGATCCTTTGTTAGAGATGTAACTACAAGTTCATTCAATTAAATATGTGTGAACAAGAGAATCACTTAAATCCCGCTCGTATTGATAGGAACTTGTGATTCCAGTTCCTTAAATCGTTCACTATAGATGTAACAAGAAGTTAAACTCACTGGATTAGATGCAAGGGATCAAACAAATGCATTGGTCCCATTTCTAAACCTATAAACTGGGGATTTTAATCATTTAAATAATTCATTATAGACATTATATCAAGTGAAACATATTAGATTAACAAAAAGGGATCATATGAATGAGTTGAATCTCATTCATTTTCATACAAACTTGTTATTTCAATCCACTAAATCATTCAATGTGAATATAACAACAAGTTAACCACATTCAATTAAATATGTGTGATCAAATCAATCAATGAAATCTCTCTTGTATTGATGCGAATTTGTGATTTCAATCTCTTGGATCATTCGTTAGAGATGTAACTACAAGTTCAACTCATTGTATTAGAAATAAGAGATCAAAAAAATGCATTGGTTACATTTGTGTCCATATAAACTAAAGATTTTGATAATTTAAATCATTCATTATAGACATTATAACAAGTGAAACATATTAGATTAACTAAAAGGGATCATATGAATGACATGAATCACATTGATTTTCATACAAACTTGTGATTTTAATCATTTTAATCATTCATTATAGATGTAATAACAAGTGAGACATTAGATTAAATATAAGTGAGAAATGAATCACTTGAATCTCATTCATTTTCTTTTAAACTTGTGATTTCAATCCATTAAATCATTCAATATAGATGTAACAACAAGTTAAGCACAATCAATTAATTATGTGTGATTAGGAGAATCACTTAAATCCCACGCGTATTGATTGGAACAAGTGATTTTAATCTCTTAATTCATTCACTATACATGTAACAAGAAGTTAAACTCATTGGATTACATACAAGGGATCAAACAAATGCGTTGGTCCTATTTGTATACATATAAACTAGATATTTTGATCATTTAAATAATTCATTATAGACATTATCACAAGTGAATATTATACTAACTATAGGGGATCATATGAATGAGTTGAATCTCATTCATTTTCATACAAACTTGTGATTCAAATCTACAAAATCATTCAATGTTAATGTAACAACAAGTTAACCACATTCAATAAAATATTTGTGATCAAATGAAACAATTAAATCTCTCTGGTATTGATACGAACTTGTGATTACAATCTCTTAGATCGTTCGTTAGAGATGTAACTACAAGTTCAACTCATTGGATTAGTTACAAGGGATCAAACAAATGCATTGGTCTCATTTTTATCTACATAAACTAGTGATTTTAATTGTTTAATTCACTTGTTATAATGTCTATAATGAAGGATTTAAATGATTAAAATCAGTAGTTTATATGGATACAGATGAGACCAATGCATTTGTTAGATCCCTTGTATCTAATCCAAAGAGTTGAACTTGTTATTACATCCATAGTGAATGATTTAAGGGATTGAAATCACAAGTTCCTATCAGTACGTATGGGATTTAAGTGATTCTCTTGATCACACATATCTAATTGAATGTGCTTAACTTGTTGTTACTTCTATATTGAATGATTTAGTGGATTGATATCCCAAGTTTAAAAGAAAATGAATGAGATTCAAGTGATTCATTGCTCACTTATATTTAATCTAATGTGTCTCACCTGTTATTACATCGATAATGAATGATCTAAATGAAATAACAAGTTCGTATGAAAATGAATGTGATTCATTTCATTCATATGATCGCTTTTAGATAATCTAAATGTTTCAGTTGTTGTAATGTCCATAACGAATGATGTAAATGATCAAAATCTCTAGTTTACATGGGTAGAACTGGGACCAACGCATTTGTTTGATCTCTTATATTTAATCAAATGAGTTGAACTCGTAGTTACATCCCTAACGAATGATCTAAGAGATTGAAATTACAAGTTCGTATGAATATGAGAGGGATTTAATTGATTCATTTGATCACACATATATAATTGAATGTGGTTAACTTGTTATATTCACATTCAATGATTTAGTGGATTGAAATCACAAGTTTGTATGAAAATGAATGAGATTAAACTCATTCATATGATCCCCTATAGTTAATCTGATATTCACTTGTTATAATGTCTATAATGAATGATTTAAATGATTAAAATCACTAGTTTATATGGATACAAATGAGACCAATGCATTTGTTTGATCCCTTGTATCTAATCCAATGAGTTGAACTTCTTATTACATCCATAGTGAGTAATTTAAGGGATTGAAATCACAAGTTCCTATCAATACGATTGGGATTTAAGTGATTCTCTTGATCACACATATCTAATTGAATGTGTTTACCTTGTTGTTACATCTATATTGAATGATTTAGTGGATTGACATCACAAGTTTAAAAGAAACTGAATGAGATTCAAGTGATTCATTGCTCACTTATATTTAATCTAAGGTGTCCCACCTGTTATTACATCTATAATGAATGATTTGAATGATTGAAATCACAAGTTTACATGAAAATGAATGTGATTCATCTCATTCATATGATCCCTTTTCGTTAATCTAATATGTTTCACTTGTTATAATGTCTATAGCGAATGATTTAAATGATCAAAATCTCTAGTTTATATGGGTGGAAATGAGACCAACGAATTTGTTTGATCTGTTACATCTAATCCAATGAGTTGAACTTGTAGTTACATCCCTAACGAATGATGTAAGAGATTGAAATTACAAGTTTGTATCAATACAAGAGGAATTTAATTGATTCATTTGATCACACATATTTAATTGAACGTAGTTAACTTGTTGTTATGTGAACATTCAATGATTTAGTAGATTGAAATCACAAGTTTGTATGAAAATGAACGAGATTCAACTCATTCATATGATCCCCTATAGTTAATCTAATAGTCACTTGTTATAATGTCTATAATGAATGATTTAAATGATTATAATCAGTAGTTTATATGAATACAAATGAGACCAATGCATTTGTTAGATCCCTTCTATCTAATCCAATCAGTTGAACTTCTTATTACATCCCTAGTGAATGATTTAAGGGATTGAAATCACAAGTTCCTATTGGTATGTGTGGAATTTAAGTGATTCCCTTGATCACACATATTTAATTGAATGTGCTTAACCTGTTGTTACGTATATATTGAATGATTTAGTGGATTGATATCACAAGTTTAAAAGAAAATAAATGAGATTCAGGTGATTCATTGCTCACTTATACTTATTCTAATGTGTCTCACCTATTATTACATCCATAATGAATGATCTAAATGATTGAAATCACAAGTTTGCATGAAAATGAATGTGATTCATCTCATTCATATGATCCCTTTTAGATAATCTAATATGTTTCACTTGTTATAATGTCTATAATGAATGATTTAAATGATCAAAATCTCTAGTTTATATGGGTAGAAATGGGACCAACACATTTGTTTGATCCCTTATATCTCATCCAATGAGTTGAACTTGTAGTTACATACCTAACGAACGATCCAAGAGATTGAAATTACAAGTTCGTATCAATACAAGAGGGATTTAAATGATTCATTTGATCACACATATTTAATTGAATGTGGTTAACTTGTTGTTATATTCACATTCATTGATTTGGTGTATTGAAATCACAAGTTTGTATGAAAATGAATGAGATTCAACTCATTTATATGATCCACCATAGTTAATCTAAGATTCACTTGTTATAATGTCTATAATGAATGATTTAAACGAATAAAATCGGTAGTTTATGTGGATACAAATGTATCTAATCCAATGAGTTTAACTTCTTATTACAACCATAGAGAATGATTTAACAGATTGAAATCACAAGTTCCTATCAATACGAGTGGGATTTAAGTGATTCTCTTCATCACATATATTTAATTGAATGTGCTTAACTTGTTCTTACATCCATATAGAATGATTTAGTGGATTGAAATCACAAGTTTAAAAGAAAATGAATGAGATTCAAGTGATTCATTGCTCACTTATATTTAATCTAATGTGTCTCACTTGTTATTACATCTATAATGATTGATTTAAATTATTGAAATCACAAATTTGTATGAAAATGAATGTGATTCACCTCATTCATATGAACTCTTTTAAATAATATAATATGTTTCAATTCTTATAATGTCTATAACAAATGATTTTAGTGATGAAAATCTCTCATTTATATGAGTAGAAATGGGATCAACGCATTTGTTTGATACCTTATATGTAATCCAATGAGTTGAACTTGTAGTTACATCCCTAACAAATTATCTAAGAGACTGAAGTTACAAGTTCATATCAATCCGAGAGGGATTTAATTGATTCATTTGATCACACAAATTTAATTCAATGTGGTTAACTTGTTGTTATATTCATATTTGATGATTTAGTGGATTGAAATCACAAGTTTGTATGAAAATGAATGAGATTCAGCTTATTCATATAATCCCTTATTGTTAATATAATATGTTTAACTTGTTATAATGTCTATAATATATGATTTAAACGATGAAAATCACCAGTTTATGTAGATACAAATGAGACCAATGCATTCGTTTGATCCCTTGAAACAAATCCAATGTATTGAGCTTGTAGTTACATCTCTAATGAACGATCTAAGAGATTGAAATCCCAAGTTCGTATCAATACGAGGGAGATTTAATTGATTCATTTGATCACACATATTTTGTTGAATGTCGTTAACTTGTTGTTACATTCACATTGAATGATTTTGTGGATTGAAATCACAAGTTTGTATGAAAAACGAATCAGATTCAACTCATTCATACGTTCCCCTATAGTTAATCTAATTTTCACTTGTTACAATGTTTATAATGAACGATTTAAATGATTAAAATCACTAGTTTATATGGATAGAAAAGAGATCAATGCATTTGTTTTATCCCTTGTATCTAATTCAATGAGTTGAACTTCTTAGCACATCCATTGTGAATGATTTAAGAGATTGAAATCACAAGTTTCTATCAATACGAGTGGGATTTAAGTGATTCTCTTGATCACACATATCTAATTGAATGTGCTTAACTTTTTGTTACATCTATATTGAATGGTTTAGTGGATTGAAATCACAACTTTAAAAGAAAATGAATGAGATTCAAGTGATTCATTGCTCACTTATATTTAATATAATGTTTCTCACTTGTTATTATATCTATAATGAATGATTTAAATGATTGAAATAACAAGTTTGTATGAAAATAAATGTGATTCATCTCATTCGTATAATCCCTTTTCGTTAATCTAATATGTTTCACTTGTTATAATGTCCATAACGAATGATTTAAATGATCAAAATCTTGAGTTTACATGGGTAGAAATGGAACCCATTTGTTTGATCCCGTATATCTAATCCAATGAGGTTAACTTGTAGTTACATCCCTAACGAATGATCTAAGAGATTGAAATCCCAAGTTCATATCAATACGAGAGGGATTTAATTGATTTATTTGATTGCACATATTTAATTGAACGTGGTTAACTTGTTGTTATATTCACATTCAATGATTTGGTGGATTGAAATCACAAGTTTGTATGAAAAGGAATGAGAATCAACTTAATCATATGATCCCTTATTGTTAATCTAATATGTTTAACTTGTTATAATGTCAATAATGAATGATTTGAATGATTAAAATCACTAGTTTATGTAGATACCAATGAGGCCAATTCATTCGTTTGATCTCTTGAAACTAATCCAATGAGTTGAACTTGGAGTTACATCTCTAACGAACGATCTAGGAGATTGAAATCCCAAGTTCGTATCAATACGAGAGAGATTTAATTGATTCATTTGATCACACATATTTTATTGAATGTGGTTAACTTGTTGTTACCTTCACATTGAATGATTTTTGGGATTTAAATAACAAGTTTGTATGAAAATGAATGAGATTCAACTCATTCATATGATCCTTTTTAGTTAATCTAATATGTTTCACTTGTTATAATGTCCATAACGAATGATTTAAATGATCAAAATCTCTAGTTTATATGGATATAAATGATACCAATGCATTTGTTTGATCTCTGGTAAGTAATCCAATGAGTTTAACATCTTATTACTTCTATAGTGAATGATTTAAGTGATTGAAATCACAAGTTCCTATCAATACGAGTAGGATTTAAGTGATTCTCTTGATCACACATATCTAATTGAATGTTCTTAATTTGTTGTTACATCTATATTGAATGATTTAGTGGATTGAAATCACAACTTTAAAAGAAAATGAATGTGATTCAAGTGATTCATTGGTCACTTATATTTAATCTAATGTGTCTCACTTGTTATTACATCTATAATGAAGGATTTAAATTATTGAAATCACAAGTTTGTATTAAAATGAATGTGATTCATCACATTTATATGATCCCTTTTAGTTTATCTAATATGCTTCACGTGTTATAATGTTCATAACGAATGATTTAAGTGATTCTCTTGATTACACGTATCTAATTGAATGTTCTTAATTTGTTGTTACATATATATTGAATGATTTAGTGGATTGAAATCACAACTTTAAAAGAAAATGAATGAGATTCAAGTGATTCATTGCTCACTTATATTTAATCTAATGTGTCTCACTTGTTATTACATCTATAATGAATGATTGAAATGATTGAAATCACAAGTTTGTATTAAAATGAATGTGATTCATCTCATTTATATGATCCCTTTTAGTTAATCTAATATGTTTCACTTGTTATAATATCCATAACGAATGATTTAAATGATCAAAATCTCTACTTTACATTGGTAGAAATGGTACCAGCGCATTTTTTTGATCCCTTATATCTAATCCACTGAGTCGAACTTGTAGTTACATCCCTAACGAATGATCTAAGTGATTAAAATTACAAGTTCGTATCAATACGAGAGGGATTTAATTGATTCATTTGATCAGACATATTTAATTGAACGTGGTTTACATGTTGTTACATTCACATTCAATGATTTAGTGGATTGAAATCACAAGTTTGTACGAAAATAAATGAGATTCACCTGATTCATATGATCTCTTATTGTTAATCAAATATGTTTAACTTGTTATAATGTCTATTTGATTGATTTAAACGATTAAAATGTCTAGTCTATTTAGATGCAAATGAGGCCAACGCATTCGTTTGATCCCTTGAAACAAATTCAATGAGTTGAACTTGTAGTTACATCTCTAACGAACGATCTAAGAGATTGAAATCCCAAGTTCGTATCAATACGAGAGGGATTTAATTGATTCATTTGATCACACTTATTTCATTAAAAGTAGTTAACTTGTTAAATTCACATTCAATGATTTAGTGGATTGAAATCACAAGTTTGTATGAAAATGAATGAGATTCAACTTATTCCTTTGATCCCTTATTGTTAATCTAATGTGTTTAACTTGTTATAATGTATATAATGAATGATTTGAACGATTAAAATCACTAGTTTATGTAGATACAAATGAGACCAATTCATTCATTTGATCCCTTGAAACTAATCCAATGAGTTGAACTTGGAATTACATCTCTAACGAACGATCTAAGAGACTGAAATCCCAAGTTCGTATCAATACGAGAGAGATTTAATTGATTCATTTGATCACACATATTTTAATGAACGTTGTTAACTTGTTGTTATATTCACATTGAATGATTTTGTAGATTTAAATCACAAGTTTGTATGAAAATGAATGAGGTTCAACTCATTCATATGATCCCTTTTAGCTAATCTAATATGTTTCACTTGTTATAATGTCCAGAAGGAATAATTTAAATTATCAAAATCTCTAGTTTATATTGATACAAATGAGATCACTGCATTTGTGTGATCTCTTGTATCTAATCCAATGAGTTTAACTTCTTATTAGATCTATAGTGAATGATTTAAAGAATTGAAATCACAAGTTCCTATCAATACGAGTGGGATTTAAGTGATTCTCTTGATCACACATATCTGATTGAATGTTCTTAACTTGTTGTTACATCTATATTGAATGATTTAGTAGATTGAAATCACAACTTTAAAAGAAAATGAATGCGATTCAAGTGATTCATTGCTCACTTATATTTAATCTAATGTGTCTCACTTGTTATTACATCTATAATTAATGATTTAAATGATTGAAATCAGGAGTTTGTATTAAAATGAATGTGATTCATCTCATTTATATGATCGCTTTTAGATAATCTAATATGTTTCACTTGCTATAATGTCCATAACGAATGATTTAAGTGATTCTCTTGATCACACATATCTAGTTGAATGTTCTTAACTTGTTGTTACATTTATATTCAATAATTTAGTGGATTGAAATCACAACATTAAAAGAAAATGAATGAGATTCAAGTGATTCATTGCTCACTTATATTTAATCTAATGTGTCTCACTTGTTTTTACATCTACAATGAATGATTTTAATGATTGAAATCACAAGTTTGTATTAAAATGAATGTGATTCATCTCATTTATATGATCTCTTTTAGTTAAATAAGTTTCACTTGTTATAATGTCCATAACGATAGATTTAAATGATCAAAATCTCTAGTTTACATTGCTAGAAATGGGACCAATGCATTTGTTTAGTGCCTTATATCTAATCCAATGAGTCGAACTTGTAGTTACATCCCTAACGAATGATCTAAGAGATTGAAATTACAAGTTTGTATCAATACGAGAGGGATTTAATTGATTCATTTGATCACACATAATTAATTGAACGAGGTTAACTTGTTGTTACATTCACATTGAATGATTTAGTGGGTTGAAATCACAAGTTTGTATGAAAATGAATGAGATTCAACTTATTCATATGATCCCTTATTGTTATTCTAATATGTTTAACTTGTTATAATGTCAATAGTGAATAATTTAAACTATTAAAATCTCTAGTTTATGTAGATACAAATGAGACTAATGCATTCGTTTGATCCCTTAAAACTAATCCAATGAGTTGAACTTGTAGTTACATCTCTAACGAACGATCTAAGAGATTGAAATCCAAAGTTTGTATTAATACAAGAGGGATTTAATTGATTCATTTGATCACACATATTTAATTGAACGTGGGTAACTTGTTGTTATATTCACATTCAATGATTTAGTGGATTGAAATCTCAAGTTTGTATGAAAATGAATGAGATTCAACTTATAAATATGAGCCCTTATTGTTAATCTAATATGTCTTACTTGTTATAATGTCTATAATGAATGATTTAAACGATTAAAATCACTAGTTTATGTAGAAACAAATGAGACCAATAAGTTTGATTCCTTGAAACTAATCCAATAAGTTGAACTTGTGGTTACAACCCTAATGAACCATCTATGAGATTGAAATCCCAAGTTTGTATCAATATGAGAGAGATTTAATTGATTCATTTGATCACACATATTTTATTAAATGTGGTTAACTTGTTGTTACGTTTACATTGAACGATTTGGTGGATTTAAATCACAAGTTTGTAAGAAAATGAATGAGATTCAACTCATTCATACGATCCCTCTTAGTTAGTCTAATATGTTTCACTTGTTATAATGTCTATAACAAATGATTTAAATTATCAAAATCTCTAGTTTATATGGATACAAATCAGACCAATGCATTTGTTTGATCCCTTGTATCTAATCCAATGAGTTTAACTTCTTATGTCATCTATAGTGAATGATTTAAGGCATTGAAATCACAAGTTTTTATCAATGCGAGTGGGATTTATGTGATTCTCTTGATCACACATATCTAATTGAATGTTCTTAACTTGTTACATCGATATTGAATGATTTAGTGGATTGAAATCACAACTTTAAAGGAAAATGAATGAGATTCAAGTGATTCATTACTCACTTATATTTAACCTAATGTGTCTCACTTGTTCTTACATCTATAATGAATTATTTAAATGATTGAAATCACAAATTTGTATCAAAATGAATGCGATTCATCTCATTTATAAGATACCTTTTTGTTAATCTAATATGTTTCACTTGTCATAATGTCCATAACGAATGATTTAAGTGATTCTCTTGATCAGACACATCTAATTGAATGTTATTAACTTGTTGTTACATCTATATTGAATGATTTAGTGGATTTAAATCAGGACTTTAAAAGAAAATTAATGAGATTCCAGTGATTCATTGCTCACTTATATTTAATCTAATGTGTCTCACTTGTCATTTCATCTATAATGTATTATTTAAATGATTGAAATCACAAGTTTGTGTTAAAATGAATGTGATTCATCTCATTTATATGATCCCATTTAGTTAATCTAATATGTTTCACTAGTTATAATGTCCATAACGAATGATTTAAATGATCAAAATCTCTAGTTTACATTGGTAGAAATGGGACCAACGCATTTTTTTGATCCCTTATATCTAATCCAATGAGTCGAACTTGTAGTTGCATCCCTAATGAATGATCAAAGAGATTGAAATTACAAGTTCGTATCAATTCGAGAGGGATTTAATTGATTCATTTGATCACACATATTTAAATGAACGTGGTTAACTTGTTATTTTCACATTCAACAATTTAGTGGATTGAAATCACAAGTTTGTATGAAAATGAATGATAATCAACTTATTCATATGATCCCTTATTGTGAATCTAATATGTTTAACTTGTTATAATGTCTATAATGAATGATTTAAATGATTAAAATCTCTAGTTTATGTAGATGCAAATGAGACCAATGCTTTCGTTTGATCCCTTGAAACTAATCCAATGAGTTGAACTTGTAGTTACATCTCTAACGAACGATCCAAGAGATTGAAATCCCAAATTCGTATCAATAATTGATTCATTTGATCACACATATTTAATTGAACATGGTTAACTTGTTGTTATATTCACATTCAATGATTTAGTGGATTGAAATCACAAGTTTATATGAAAATGAATGAGATTCAACTTATTCATTTGATCCGCTATAGCTAATATAATATTCACTTGTTATAATGTCTATAATGAATGATTTAAATGATTAAAATCACTAGTTTATGTGGATACAAATGAGACCAATGCATTTGTTTGATCCCTTGAATCTAATCCAAGGAGTTTAACTTCTTATTACATTCACAGTTAATGATTTAAGGGATTGAAATCACAAGATCCTATAAATATGAGTGGGATTTAAGAGATTCTCTTGATCACACATATCTAATTGAATGTACTTAACTTGTTGTTACATCTATATTGAATGATTTAGTGGATTGAAATCACAAGCTTAAAAGAATATGAATGTGATTCAAGTGATTCATTGCTCACTTATATTTAATCTAATGTGTCTCACTTGTTATTACATCTATAATGAATGATTTAAATGATTGAAATCACAAGTTTGTATGAAAATGAATGTGATTCATCTCAATAATATGATTCCTTTTAGTTAATCTAATATGTTTCACTTGTTATAATGTCCAAATCGAATGATTTAAATGATCAAAATCTCTAATTTTTATGGGTGGAAATGGGACCAACGCTTTTGTTTGATCACAAGTCTGTATGAAAATGATTTTGTGGATTTAAATCACAAGTTTGTATGAAAATGAATGAGATTCAACTCATTCATATGATCCCTTTTAGTTAATCTAATATGTTTCACTTTTTATAATGTCAATAACGAATGATTTGAACGATTAAAATCAGTAGTTTATGTAGATACAAATGAGACCAATACATTCGTTTGATCCCTTGAAACTAATCTAATGAGTTGAACTTGGAGTTACATCTCTAACGAATGATTTAATAGATTGAAATCCCAAGTTCGTATCAATATGAGAGAGATTTAATTGATTCATTTTATCACATATATTTTACTGAATGTGGTTAACTTGTTGTTATATTCACATTGAATGATTTTATGGATTTAAATCACAAGTTTGCATGAAAATGAATGAGATTCAACTCATTCATATGATCCCTTTTAGTTAATCTAATATGTTTCACTTGTTATAATGTTCATAACGAATGATTTAAATGATCAAAATCTCTAGTTAACATTGGTAGAAATGGGACCAACGCATTTTTTTTATCCTTTATATCTAATCCAATGAGTCAAACTTGTAGTTACATTCCTAACGACTGATCTAAGAGAATGAAATTACAAGCTCGTATCAATACGAGAGAGATTTAATTGATTCATTTGATCACACATATTTAATTGAATGTGGTTAACTTGTTGTTATATTCACGTTCAATGATTTAGTGGATTGAAATCACAAGTTTGTATGAAAATGAATGAGATTCATCATATTCATATGATCCCTTATTGTTAATCTAATATGTTTAACTTGTTATAATGTCTATAATGAATTATTTAAACGATTAAAATCTCTAGTTTATGTAGATACAAATGAGACCAATGCATTCGTTTGATTCCTTGAAACTAATCTAATGAGTTGAACTTGTAGTTACATCTCTAACGAACGATCTAAGAGATTGAAATCCCGAGTTCGTATTAATACAAGAGGGATTTAATTGATTCATTTGATCACACATATTTAATCGAACATAGTTAACTTGTAGTTATATTAACATTCAATGATTTAGTGGATTGAAATCACAAGTTTGTATGAAAATGAATGAGATTCAACATATTCATACGAGCCCTTATTGTTAATCTAATATGTTTAACTTGTTATAATGTCAATAATGAATGATTTAAATGATTAAAATTACTAGTTTATGTAGAAACAAATGATACTAATGCATTCGTTTGATCCTTTGAAACTAATCCAATGAGTTGAACTTGTGGTTACATCTCTAACAAATGATATAGGAGATTGAAATACCAAGTTTGTATCAATACGAGAGAGAATTAATTCATTCATTTCATCACACATATTTTATTGAATGTGGTTAACTTGTTGTCACATTCACATTAAATGATTTTGTGGATTTAAATCACAAGTCTGTATGAAAATGAATGAGATTCAACTCATTCATATGATCCCTTTTAGTTAATCTAATATGTTTCACTTGTTATAATGTCCATAACAAATTATTTAAATGACCAAAATCTAAAGTTTACATGGGTAGAAATGGGACCAGCGCATTTTTTTGATCCCTTATATCTAATGCAATGAGTTGAACTTGTAGTTACATCCCTAACGAATGACCTAAGAGATTGAAATTACAAGTTCGTATCAATACGAGAGGTATTTAATTGATTCATTTGATCACACATATTTAATTGAACGTGGGTAACTTGTTGTTATATTCACATTCAATGATTTAGTGGATTGAAATCACAAGTTTGTACGAAAATGAATGAGATTCAATTGATTCATATGATCTCTTATTGTTAATCAAATATGTTTAACTTGTTATAATGTCTATAATGAATGATTTAAACGACTAAAATGACTAGTTTATGTAGATACAAATGAGGCCAACGCATTCATTTGATCCCTTGAAACAAATTCAACGAGTTGAACTTGTAGTTACATCTCTAATGAACGATCTAAGAGATTGAAATCCCAAGTTCGTATCAATACGAGAGGGATTTAATTGATTCATTCGATCACACATATTTAATTGAATGTGGTTAACTTGTTGTTATATTCACATTCAATGATTTAGGGGATTGAAATCACAAGCTTGTGTGAAAATGAATGAGATTCAACTTATTCATATGATCCCTTATGGTTAATCTAATATGTTCAACTTGTCATAATGTCAATAATGCATTACTTAAAAGATTAAAATTACTAGTTTATGTAGAAACAAATGAGACCAATGCATTCGTTTGATCCTTTGAAACTAATCCAATGAGTTGAACTTGTGGTTACATATCTAACAAACGATCTAGGAGATTGAAATACCAAGTTCATATCAATACGAGAGAGATTTAATTGATTCATTTGGTCACACATATTTTATTGAATGTGGTTAACTTGTTGTCACATCCACATTAAATGATTTTGTGGATTTAAATCACAAGTTTGTAAGAAAATGAATATGATTCAACTCATTCATATGATCGCTCTTAGTTAAAATAATATGTTTCACTTGTTATAATGTCCATAATCAATGATTTAAATTATCAAAATCTCTAGTTTATATGGATACAAAAGAGACCAATGCATTTGTTTGATCCCTTGTATCTAATCCAATGTGTTTAACTTCTTATTACATCTATAGTGAATGATTTAAGGGATTGAAATCACAATTTCCTATCAATACAAGTGGGATTTAAGTGATTCTCTTGATCACACATATCTAATAACTGTTCTTAACTTGTTGTTACTTC
Organism: Nymphaea thermarum; assembly: GCA_011799765.1. Classification (NCBI taxonomy): domain Eukaryota; kingdom Viridiplantae; phylum Streptophyta; class Magnoliopsida; order Nymphaeales; family Nymphaeaceae; genus Nymphaea; species Nymphaea thermarum. The sequence goes on along the minus strand of JAANDH010001362.1, from coordinate 34,704 downwards.
TATATTGAATGATTTAGTGGATTGAAATCACAACTTTAAAAGAAAATGAATGACATTCAAGTGGTTCATTGATCAATTATATTTAATCTAGTGTGTCTCACTTGTTATTACATCTATAATGAATGATTCAAATGATTGAAATCTCAAGTTTGTATTAAAATGAATGTGATTCATCTCATTTATATGATCCCATTTAGTTAATCTAATATGTTTCACTTGTTATAATATCCATAACGAATTATTTAAATGATCAAAATTTCTTGTTTACATTGGTAGAAATGGGACCAACACATTTGTTTGATCCCTTATATCTAATCCAATGAGTCGAACTTGTAGTTACATCCCTAACGAATGATCTAAGAGATTGAAATTACAAGTTCGTATCAATACGAGAGGGATTTAATTGATTCATTTGATCAGACATATTTAATTGAACGTGGTTAACTTATTGTAATATTCACATTCAATGATTTAGTGGATTGAAATCACAAGTTTGTATGAAAATGAATGAGATTCAACTGATTCATATGATCCCTTATTGTTAATCTAATATGTTTAACTTGTTATAATGCCTATAATGATTGATTTAAACGATTAAAATGACTAGTTTATTTAGATACAAATGAGGCCAACGCATTCGTTTGATGCGTTGAAACAAATTCAATGAGTTGAACTTGTAGTTACATCTCTAACGAACGATCTAAGAGATTGAAATCCCAAGTTCGTATCAATACGAGAGGGATTTAATTGATTCATTTGATCACACGTATTTAATTGAACGTGGTTAACTTGCTGTTATATTCACATTCAATGATTTAGGGGATTGAAATCACAAGTCTGTGTGAAAATGAATGACATTCAACTAATTCATATGATCCCTTATTGTTAATCTAATATGTTTAACTAGTTATAAAGTCTATAATGAATGATTTACATGATTAAAATCACTAGTTTATGTAGATACAAATGAGACCAATGCATTCGTTTGATCCCTTGAAACTAATCCAATGAGTTGAACTTGTGTTTACATCTCTAACGAATGATCTATGAGATTAAAATCTCAAGTTTGTATCAATACGAGAGAGATTTAATTGAATCATTTGGTCACACATATTTTATTGAATGTGGTTAACTTGTTGTTATGTTCACATTAAATGATTTTGTGGATTTAAATCACAAGTTTGTAAGAAAATGAATGATATTCAACTCATTCATATGATCCCTCTTAGTTAATCAAATATGTTTCACTTGTTATAATGTCCACAACAAATGATTTAAATTTTCAAAATCTCTAGTTTATATGGATATAAATGAGGCCAATGCATTTGTTTGATCCCTTGTATCTAATCCAATGAGTTTAACTTCTTGTTACATCTATAGTTAATGATTTAAGGGATTGAAATCACAAGTGTCTGTCAATACGAGTGGGATTTAAGTGATTCTCTTGATCACACATATTAAATTGCAATCATAAGTTTGTAAGAAAATGAATGAGATTCAACTTATTCCAATGATCCCTTATTGTTAATCTAATATGTTTAACTTGTTATAATGTATATAATGAATGATTTGAATGATTAAAATCACTAGTTTATGTAGATACAAATGAGAAAAATTCATTCGTTTGATCTCTTGAAACTAATCCAATGAGTTGAACTTGGAGCTACATCTCTAACAAACTATCTAAGAGATTGAAATCCCAAGTTCGTATCAATACGAGAGAGATTTAATTGATTCATTTGATCACACATATTTTAATGAATGTTGTTAACTTGTTACATTCTCATTGAATGATTTTAACTTGTTGTTACATCTATATTGAATGATTTAGTGGATTGATGTCAGAACTTTAAAAGAAAATGAATGACATTCAAGCGATTCATTGCTCACTTATATTTAATCTAATGTGTCTCACTTGTTATTACATCTATAATGAATGATTTAAATGATCGAAATCACAAGTTTGTATTAAAATGAATGTGATTCCTCTCATTCATATGATCCCATTTAGTTAATCTAGTATGTTTCACTTGTTATAATGTCCATAACGAATGACTTAAATGATCAAAATCTCTAGTTTACATTGGTAGAAATGGGACCAACGCTTTTCTTTGATCCCTTATATCTAATCCAATGAGTCAAACTTGTAGATACATCCCTAACGAATGATCTAAGAGATTAAAATTACAAGTTCATATCAATACGAGAGGACTTTAATTGATTCATTTGATTAGACATATTTAATTGAACGTGGTTAACTTATTGTTATATTCACATTCAATGATTTAGTGGATTGAAATCACAAGTTTGTAAGAAAATTAATGAAATTCAACTAATTCATATGATCTGTTATTGTTAATCTAATATGTTTAACTTGTTATAATGTTTATGATGAATGATTTGAATGATTAAAATCAGTATTTTATGTAGATACAAATGAGTCCAATTCATTCGTTTGATCCCTTGAAAATAATACAATGAGTTGAACTTGGAGTTTCATCTCTAACGAACGAACGATCTAACAGATCTAACATCTAATGATCACACATGTTTTAATGAATGCGGTTAACTTGTTGTTACATTCACATTGAATGATTTTGTAGATTTAAATCACAAGTTTGTATAAAAATAAATGAGGTTCAACTCATTCATATGATCCCTTTTAGCTAATCTAAAATGTTCCGCTTGTTATAATGTCCATAAGGAATAATTTAAATTATCAAAATCTCTAGTTTATATGGATACAAATGAGACCACTGCATTAGTTTGATCCCTTGTATCTAATACAACGAGTTTAACTTCTTATTAGATCTATAGTGAATGATTTAAAGAATTGAAATCACAAGTTCCTATCAATACGAGTGGGATTTAAGTGATTCTCTAGATCACAGATATCTAATTGAATGTTCTTAACTTGTTGTTACATCTATATTGAATGATTTAGTAGATTGAAATCATAACTTTAAAAGAAAATGAATGAGATTCAACCGATTCATTACTCACTTATATTTAATCTAATGTGTCTCACTTGTTATTACATCTATAATTAATGATTTAAATGATTGAAATCAGAAGTTTGTATTAAAGTGAATGTGATTCATCTCATTTATATGATCCCTTTTAGTTAATCTAATATGTTTCACTTGCTATAATGTCCATAACGAATGATTTAAGTGATTCTCTTGAACACACATATCTAATTGAATGTTCTTAACTTGTTGTTACATCTATATTCAATGATTTAGTGGATTGAAATCACAACATTAAAAGAAAATGAATGAGATTCAAGTGATTCATTGCTCACTTATATTTAATCTAATGTGTCTCACTTGTTTTTACATCTATAATGAATGATTTAAATGATTGAAATCACAAGTTTGTATTAAAATGAATGTGATTCATCTCATTTATATGATCTCATTTAGTTAATCTAATATGTTTCACTTGTTATAATGTCCATAACGAATGATTTAAATGATCAAAATCTCTAGTTTACAATGGTAGAAATGGGACCAATGCATTTTTTTGGCGCCTTATATCTAATCCAATGAGTCAAACTTGTAGTTACATCCCTAACGAATGATCTAAGAGATTGAAATTACAAGTTCATATCAATACGAGAGGTATTTAATTGATTCACTTGATCACACATATTTAATTGAACGTGGTTAACTTGTTGTTATATTCACCTTCAAGGATTTAGTGGATTGAAATTACAAGTTTGTATGAAAATGAATGAGATTCAACTTATTCATATGATCCCTTATTGTTAATCTAATATGTTTAACTTGTTATAATGTCAATAGTGAATAATTTAAACGATTAAAATCTCTAGTTTATGTAGATACAAATGAGACCAATGCATTCGTTTGATCCCTTAAAACTAATCCAATGAGTTGAACTTGTAGTTACATATCTGACGAACGATCTAAGAGATTGAAATCCCAAGTTCGTATCAATACATGAGGGATTTAATTGAACGTGGGTAACTTGTTGTTATATTCACATTCAATGATTTAGTGGATTGAAATCTCAAGTTTGTTTGAAAATAAATGAGATTGAACTTATTAATATGAGCCCTTATTGTTAATCTAATATCTCTTACTTGTTATAATGTCTATAATGAATGATTTAAACGATTAAAATCAGTAGTTTATGTATAAACAAATGAGACCAATGCATTCATTTGATTCCTTGAAATTAATCCAATAAGTTGAACTTATGGTTACAACTCTAACGAACGATCTATGAGATTGAAATCCCATGTTCGTATCAATACGAGAGAGATTTAATTGATTCATTTGATCACACATATTTTATTGAATGTGGTTAACTTGTTATTACATTTACATTGAATGATTTGGTGGATTTAAATCACAAGTTTGTAAGAAAATGAATGAGATTCAACTCATTCATACGATCCCTCTTAGTTATTCTAATATGTTTCACTTGTTATAATGTCTATAACAAATGATTTAAATTATCAAAATCTCTAGTTTATATGGATACAAGAAAGACCAATGCATTTGTTTGATCCCTTGTATCTAATCCAATGATTTGAACTTCTTATTTCATCTATAGTGAATGATTTAAGGGATTGAAATCACAAGTTTCTATCAATGCGAGTGGGATTTAAGTGATTCTCTTGATCCCACATATCTAATTGAATGTTCTTAACTTGTTGTTACATATATATTGAATGATTTAGTAGATTGAAATCACAACTTAAAAAAAAAATGAATGAGATTCAAGTGATTCATTACTCACTTATATTTAACGTAATGTGACTCACTTGTTATTACATCTATAATGAATGATTTAAACGATTGAAATCCCAAGTTTGTATGAAAATGAATGTGCTTCATCTTATTTATAAGATACCTTTTAGTTAATCTAATATGTTTCACTTGTCATAATGTCCATAACGAATGATTTAAGTGATTCTCTTGATCAGACACATCTAATTGAATGTTCTTAACTTGTTGTTACATCTATATTGAATGATTTTGTGGATTGAAATCACAACTTTAAAAGAAAATTAATGAGATTCCAGTGATTCATTGCTCACTTATATTTAATCTAATGTGTCTCACTTGTTGTTACATCTATAATGAATTATTTAAATGATTGAAATCACAAGTTTGTGTTAAAATGATGTGATTCATCTCATTTATAAGATCCCTTTTAGTTAATCTAAGATGTTTCACTTGTTATAATGTCCATAACGAATGATTTAAATGGTCAAAATCTCTAGTTTACATTAGTTTACATGCCTAATGAATGATCAAAGAGATTGAAATTACAAGTTCGTATCAATTCGAGAGGGGATTTAATTGATTCATTTGACCACACTTATTTAAATGAACGTGGTTAACTTGTTGTTATATTCACATTCAATGATTTAGTGGATTGAAATCACAAGTTTGTATTAAAATGAATGAGATTCAACTTATTCATTTGATCCCCTATAGCTAATCTAATATTCACTTGTTATAATGTCTATAATGAATGATTTAAATGATCAAAATCACTAGTTTATGTGGATACAAATGAGGCCAATGCATTTGTTTGATCCCTTGTATCTAATCCAATGAGTTTAACTTCTTATTACATTCATAGTTAATGATTTAAGGGATTGAAATCCCAAGTTCCTATAAATATGAGTGGGATTTAAGAGATTCTCTTGATCACACATATCTAATTGAAGGTACTTAACTTGTTGTTACATCTATATTGAATGATTTAGTGGATTGAAATCACAAGTTTAAAAGAATATGTATGAGATTCAAGTGATTCATCTCATGTATGATTTAGTGAATGACTCATGTATGAGTTTGTATGAAAATGAATGTCATTCATCTCATTCATATGATTCCTTTTAGTTAATCTAATATGTTTCAATTGTTATAATGTCCAAAATAAATGATTTAAATGATCAAAATCTCTAGTTTTTATGGGTAGAAATGGAATCAATGCATTTGTTTGATCCCTTATATCTAATCCAACGAGTCAAACTTGTAGTTAGATTCCTAACGAATGACCTAAGGGATTGAAATTATAAGTTCGTATCAATATGAAAGGTATTTAATTGATTCATTTAATCACACATATTTAATTGAACGTGGTTACCTTGTTGTTATATTCACATTCAATGATTTAGTGGATTGAAATCACAAGTTTGTATGAAAATAAATAAGATTCAACTTTTTCGTATGATCCCTTATTGTTGAACTAATATGTTTAACTTGTTATAATGTCAATAACAAATGATTTGAACGATTAAAATCACTAGTTTATGTAGATACAAATGAGACCAATGCATTCGTTTGATCCCTTGAAACTAATCCAATGAGTTGAACTTGGAGTTACATCTCTAACGAATGATTTAAGAGATTGAAATCCCAAGTTCGTGTCAATATGAGAGAGATTTAATTGATTCATTTGATCACACATATTTTATTGAATGTGGTTAACTTGTTGTTATATTCACATTGAATGATTTTATGGATTTAAATCACAAGTTTGCATGAAAATGAATGAGATTCAACTCATTCATATGATCCCTTTTAGTTAATCTAATATGTTTCACTTGTTATAATGTACATAACAAATGATTTAAATGATCAAAATCTCTAGTTAACATTGGTAGAAATGGGACCAACGCATTTTTTTATCCCTTATATCTAATCCAATGAGTCGAACTTGTAGTTACATCCCTAACGAATGATCTAAGAGATTGAAATTACAAGCTCGTATCAATTCGAGAGGGATTTAATTGATTCATTTGATCACACATATTTAATTGAACGTGGTTAACTAAAAGGGATCATATGAATGAGATGAATCACATTCATTTTCATATAAACTTGTGATTTCAATCATTTAAATCATTCATTATAGATGTAATAACAAGTGAATTACATTAGATTAAATATAAGTGAGCAACGAGCCACTTGAATCTCATTCATTTTCTCTTTAAACTTGTGATTTCAATCCCCGAAATCATTCAATATGGATGTAACAACAAGTAAGCACATTCAATTACATATGTGTGATTAAGAGAATCACTTAAATTCCATTCCTAGTGATAAGAACTTGTGATTTCAATCCCTTAAATCGTTCACTATGGATGTAACAAGAAGTTAATCTCATTGGATTAGATACAAGGGATCAAACAAATGCATTGGTCTCATTTGTATCAATATAAACTAGTGATTTTAATCATTTAAATTACTCATTATAACAAGTGAACATTAGATTAACTATAGGGGATCATATGAATGACTTGAATCTCATTGATTATCATACAAACTAGCGATTTAAATCCACAAAATCATTCAATGTGAATGTGACAACAAGTTAACCACATTCAATAAAATATGTGTGATTAAATGAATCAATTAAATGTCTCTCATATTGAAACGATCTTGGAATTTCAATCTCCTTGATCATTCGTTATAGATGTAACTACAAGTTGAACTCATTGGATTAGTTTCAAGGGATCAAAGGAATGCATTGGTCTCATTTGCATCTACATAAACTTGTGATTTTAATCGATTAAATCATTCATTATAGACATTATAACAAGTTAAACATATTAGATTAACAATAAGGTATCACGGGCCGACTTCCTCAGCCCGTGCGGCGCGGCCGAGCTCTCACCAGTAGGCCGCAAGCCTTCACTTGTCCAACCGAGCGGAAATCACTTGGGCACTTTTCGAAAACTTTTGAACACAAAGTGTGGAAAGAAAACTTGCAATGTATATATTCACTTCAAAGAGAGGAATACATCACAAGGTGGACGCAAGTAAGTCAATACAACTTTACTTACATAGGTTGGTTGAAGCCACTTACAAAGTTCCCAAGCCGACCAACCAAAGCTAGCAACCCCAATAATACACTTACAACGACCTTGAGAGGGTGCTCCGTACACAGATGAACACTCAAGCTTACACCAAAGCCCAACATAAACAAAAGAAATTAGCTAAAACAAAACAAAGATTGTACAACCCTGACACAGGGGAACAGGCTGCCCCCTTCAAAACAAGCGCCGTCCTCGGCGCTATCTGCTGTGGTAGGTCTTCACATCCAACGGGTAGCACTGCCTGATGCAATACGCATACTCCCACGTTGGGTCTTCTTCGCCTATCCACTTTACTTGATATTTCTTCGGCTCGCCTTGAGAGTTCGCTTTCTGCCAAAGAATCTTCTGCACTCGCCGCTCTGTTGCTTGCTTGGTCGGCGACGCTCGCTGCACGGTGAGGTCTCGTTCTGGGAGGCTCCTGCTAGAGTCTTCGCTCGGCCTTTGTTGTTGAGTGGATGCTATCACGGCCTTACCTTTATCCTTCCTTGTTGGGACGATTGGAACCATGCAAGGATGCCTCCCGTCCATGATACTGACACTGCGCAAGTGCGGCATCGGTACCATCTTCACTGCACGGAGGAACTCCATGCCTAGAATCATCTAGAAATCGTCCGTCTGAACCACAGAGAAGTTGGCCCTTCCCGTCCAACCCTCAATCTTCACAACTGCATCTCGGACTATGGCGTAGATCGGTCTTGCCTCTGAGTTCACTGCTTTCAAGCGTGACTCCCCCTTTCCTCGCTTGAGGCCCAATCTCCCGACTTCTTCCACCGAAATAAAGTTGTGCGTGGCTGCCGTGTCTACCATGGCTATGGTAGGCCTTCCGTTCACCAGAATCTCTACGCACAAGAGCTCACTTGAAGGTGTTGCTATTACCTTCGCTTCCTCCTCCTTTGTCAAGGCGTGAAGAAGTTGAAGTGCCTCAATTCTGGACTCTTCCACATCTCCACCTTGTAGCGCATTGGTAGACGACCTTGAAGTGCCTGCCTCTGTAGCCCTCGCAGCATTGGCCTGCCCTATCGGCCTGAATCACTTTGGGCAGACGCGTGTCTCATGCCTTTCTCCACAAACCCAGCAAGATACTTCTCTTGGTGGCCCATTGTAGTCCCTGCGAAAGAACTGTTTTCCCCCTGTGTGCCTCTGAACTGATGATCCACTTCTGTCTTGTCGCTCCTCCTTACCGTTGTGGTCGGACTCCCTCGTAGACTTGAAGGTCTCAGTGTAGCTTCTGCGTTGGGTATCTGCCAAACACTCAACTGCCACATATGTTTGCTCTAAAGTCTTCGGGTCTGATCTCTCCACATCGGCTTGGGCCTAAGATTGGAGCCCTATGATGAACCAGTTAAGCTTATCCTTTTCTGGCATCTTAGGTACATCCAACATGAGCTTCTGATAGGCTCGAACATACTCTTGCAATGAACCTGTCTGTCTTAGGTTCGCCACCATCCGGTAAGTCTATCTCTCGGCATCCACCGGCATGAAATATCCCTTCAATTCTTTGCAAAAGTGGTCAAAGGTTTGAATGGTGCAGTCTCCATTCTCAACGTCGAATATCTTCCGCCTCCACCAAGCCACAGCATCTCCCTCCAACACCATCGCTGCGGTCTTGATCTTCAGGTCTTCTTCAACTACGTTTTGTAGGTCCATGTAGTACTCCACTTGGTATAGAAAGTTGTCGATTGCCCTCGCATCCCGACTACCATTGTACTTCGTCGGACGTTGAACGTCGACTCTACTGGTCCTCTCATGGCTACTATTGGAGGAGCTAACACGTAGTAGTCGCTGATTTGATGCCCGAAGTTCAGCAACTTCATCATGTAAGGTCTTCACCAAGTCGGAGAGTGATCGGTTCCCGGCCACTGACTCGGCCATCTGCTCCCGCATCAACTTCATCTCCTCCTTGAATCCCTCAAAGGTCTCGGCAGCAAAGCCAAGGACTTCCTCATGGGTGGCCACATATGCGACCAACCTGTTCACCGTCTCTTCCAGGTTTCCATAGCCACGGTCTGGGCTCGCCTCCTCTGGACGAGCCAGTTCTTTGCCTTGGGCACCCCTCAGATTATAACTTGATGCCATGGCACTTTCTTCAACGGCAGCAAGTCAGCGCGATGCATTACACCAACTTCCTGATTGCTTTCCCAGATTGACCTGAATCTGGGCTCTGATACCAGTTGTCATGGGCTGACTTCCTCAGCCCGTGCGGCGCGGCCGAACTCTCGCCAGTAGGCCGCAAGCCTTCACTTGTCCAAGCGAGCGGAAATCACTTGGGCACTTTTCGAAAACTTTTGAACACAAAGTGTGAAAAGAAAACTCGCAATTTATATATTCACTTCAAAGAGAAGAATACATCACGAGGTGGATGCAAGTAAGTCAATACAACTTTAGTTACATAGCTTGGCCGAAGCGACTTACAAAGTTCCCAAGCCGACCAACCAAAGCTAGGAACCCTAATAATACACTTACAACGACCTTGGGAGTGTGCTTCGTACACAGATGAACGCTCAAGCTTACACCAAGGCCCAACATAAACAAAAGAAATTAGCTAAAACAAAACAAAGACTGTACAACCCTGACACAGGGGAACAAAGGGATCATATGAATAAGTTGAATCTCAATCATTTTCATACAAACTTGTTATTTCAATCCACTAAATCATTGAATGTGAATATAACAAGAAGTTAACCACGTTCAATTAATTATGTGTGATCAAATGAATCAATTAAATCCCTCTCGTATTGATACGAACTTGTAATTTTAATCTCTTAGATCATTCGTTAGGGATGTAACTACAAGTTCAACTCATTGGATTAGATATAAGGGATCAGACAAATGCGTCGGTCTCATTTCTACCCATGTAAACTAGAGATTTTGATCATTTAAATCATTCATTTCGGACATTATAACAAGTAAAACATATTTGATTGACTAAAATGGATCATATGAATCAGATGAATCACATTCATTTTCATACAAACTTGTGATTTCAATCATTTAAATCATTCATTATAGATGTAATAACAAGTGTGACACATTAGATTAAATATAAGTGAGCAATGAATCACTTGAATCTCATTCATTTTCTTCTAAACTTGTGAGTTCAATCGATTAAATCATTCAATATAGATGTAACAACAAGTTAAGAACATTCAATCACATATGTGTGATCAAGAGAATCACTTAAATCCCACTCGTATAGATAGGAACTTGTTATTTCAATCCCTTAAATCATTCACTATAGATGTAATAAGAAGTTAAACTCATTGGATTAGATACAAGGGATCAAACAAATGCATTGGTCTCATTTGTATCCATATAAACTAAAGATTTTGATCAATTAAATCATTCGTTATGGGCATTATAACAAGTGAAACATATTAGATTAACTAAAAGGGATCATATGAATGAGTTGAATCTCATTCATTTTCATACAAACTTGTAATTTAAATACAGAAAATCAATCAATGTGAATGTAACAACAAATTAACCGTATTCAATAAAATATGTATGATCAAATGAATCAATTAAATCTCTCTCGTAGAGATACAAACTTGGAATTTCAATCTCTTAGATCGTTTGTTAGAGATGCAACTACAAGTTCAACTCACTGGATTAGTTTCAATGGATCAAACGAATGCATTGGACTCATTTGCATCTACATAAACTAGAGATTTTAATCGATTAAATCATTCATTATAGACATTATAACAAGTTAAACATATTAGATTAACAATAATGGATCATATGAATAAGTTGAATCTCATTCATTTTCACACAAACTTGTTATTTCAATCCCCTAAATCATTGAATGTGAATATAACAACAAGTTAACCAAGTTCAATTAATTATGTGTGATCAAATGAATCAATTAAATCTCTCTCGTATTGAAACGAACTTGTAATTTCAATCTCTTAGATCAATCGTTAGGGATGTAACTACATGTTCAACTCATTGTATTAGATATAAGGGATCAGACAAATGCGTTGGTCCCATTTCTACCCACGTAAACTAGAGATTTTGATCATTTAAATCATTCGTTATATACATTATAACAAGTTAAACATATTAGATTAACTAAAAGGGATCATATGAAAGAGATAAATCACATTCATTTTGATACAAAGTTGTGATTTCAATCATTTAAATCATTCATTATAGATGTAATAACAAGTGAGACACACTAGATTAAGTATAAGTGAGCAATGAATCACTTGAATCTCATTCATTTTCTTTTAAAGTTGTGATTTCAATCCACTAAATCATTCAATATAGTTGTAACAACAAGTTAAGAACATTCAATTAGATATGTGTGATGAAGGGAATCACTATATTCCCACTCGTATTGATAGGAACTTGTGATTTCAATCCCTTAAATCATTCATTGTAGATGTAATAAGAAGTTAAACTCATTGGATTAGATACAAGGGATCAAACAAATGCATTTGTATCATTTGTTTCCATATGAACTAGAGATCATATTATATTAACTGAAAGGGATCATATGAATGAGTTGAATCTCATTCATTTACATACAAACTTGTGATTTAAATCCACAAAATCATTTAATGTGAAAGTAACAATAACTTAACCACATTTAAGAAAATATGTGTGATCAAATGAATCAATTAAATCTCTCTTGTATTGATACGAACTTAGGTTTTCAATCTCTTAGATTGTTCGTTAGAGATGTAACTACAAATTCAACTCATTGGATTAGTTTCAAGGGATCAAATGAATGCATTGGTCTCATTTGCATCTATATATACTAGTGATTTTAATCGTTTAAATCATTCATTATAGACATTATAACAAGTTAAACATATTAGATTAACAATAAGGGATCATATGAATGAGATTAATCACATTCATTTTCAAACAAACTTTGTGATTTCAATAATTTAAATCATTGAATATAAATGTAATAACAAGTGAGACACATTAGATTAAATATAAGTGAGCAATGAATCACATGAATCTCCCTAAGTTTCTTTTAAAGTTGTGATTTCAATCCACTAAATGATTCAATATAGATGTAACATCAAGTTAAGAACATTCAATTAGATATGTGTGATCAAGAGAATCACTTAAATCCCACTCGTATTGATAGGAACTTGTAATTTCAATCCCTTAAATTATTCACTATAGATGTAATAAGAAGGTAAACTCATTGGATTAGATACAAGGGATCAAACAAATCAATTGGTATCATTTGTATCCATATAAACTAGAGATTTTGATCATTTAAATCATTCGTTATGGACATTATAACAAGTGAAACATATTAGATTAACTAAAAGGAATGAGTTGAATCTCATTCATTTTCATACAAACTTGTGATTTAAATCTACAAAATCATTTAACGTGAATGTAACAACAAGTTAACCACATTCAAGAAAATATGTGTGATCAAATGAATTAATTAATTCTATCTCGTATTGAATCGAACTTGGGATTTCAATCTCTTAGATCGTTCGTTAGAGATGTAACTACAAGTTGACCTGATTGGATTAGTTTCAAGGGATCAAACGAATGCATTGGCCTCATTTGCATTTACATAAACTAGTGATTTTAGTCAATTAAATCATTCATTGTAGACATTATAACAAGTTAAACATATTAGATTAACAATAAGGGATCATATGAATTAGTTGAATCTCATTCATTTTCATACAAACTTGTTATTTCAATCCACTAAATCATTGAATATGAATATAACAACAAGTTAACCATGTTCAATTAATTATGTGTGGTCAAATGAATCAATTAAATCCATCTCGTATTGATACGAACCTGTAATTTCAAGCTCTTAGATCAATCGTTAGGGACGTAACTACAAGTTCAACTCATTGGATTAGATATAAGGGATCAGACAAATGCGTTAGTCCCATTTCTACCCATGTAAACTAGAGATTTTGATCATATAAATCTTTCGTTATGGACATTATAACAAGTGAAACATATTAGATTAACTCAAAGGGATCATATGATTGACATGAATCACACTCATTTTCATACAAACTTGTGATTTCAATCACTTAAATCATTCATTATAGATGTAATAACAACTGATACACATTAGATTAAACATAAGTGAGCAACGAATCACTTGAATCTCATTCATTTTCTTTTAAAGTTATGATTTCAATCCACTAAATCATTCCATATAGATGTAACAACAAGTTAAGAACATTCAATTAGATATGTGTGATCAAGAGAATCACTTAAATCATTCACTATAGATGTAATAAGAAGTTAAACTCATTGGATTAGATACAAGGGATCAAACAAATAAATTGGTCTCATTTGTATCCATATAAACTAAAGATTTTGATCATTTAAATCGTTCGTTATAGACATTATAACAACAGAAACATATTACATTAGCTAAATGGGATCATATGAATGAGTTTGATCTCATTCATTTTCATAAAAACTTGTGATTTAAATCTACAAAATCATTCAATGTGAATGTAACAACAAGTTAAACACATTCAACAAAATATGTGTGATCAAATGAATCATTTAAATCTCTCTCGTATTGATACGAACTTGGGATTTCAATCTCTTACATCGTTTGTTAGAGATGTAACTACAAATACAACACATTGGATTAGTTTCAAGGGATCAAATGAATGCATTGGTCTCATTTGCATCTACATAAACTTGTGATTTTAATTGATTAAATCATTCATTATAGACAATATAACAAGTTAGACATATTAGATTAACAATAAAGAATCCTATGAATAAGTTGAATCTCATTCATTTTTATACAAACTTGTTATTTCAATCCACTAAATCATTGAATGTGAATATAACAACAAGTTAACCACGTTCAATTAATTATGTGTGATCAAATAAATCAATTAAATCTCTCTCGTATTGATATGAACTTGTAATTTCAATCTCTTAGATCAATCGTTAGGGACGTAACTACAAGTTCAACTCATTGGATTAGATATAAGGGATCATACAAATTCGTTGCTCCCATTTCTACCCATGTAAGCTAGAGATTTTGATCATTTAAATAATTCATTATGGACATTATAAGATGAATCACATTTATTTTCATACAAACTTGTGATTTCAATCATTTAAATCATTCATTATAGATGTAATAACAAGTGAGACACGTTAGATTAAATATAAATGAGCAATGAATCACTTGAACCTCATTCATTTTCTTTTAAAGTTTTGATTTCAATCGACTAAATCATTCAATATAGATGTAACAACAAGTTAAGAACGTTCAATTAGATATGTGTGATTAAGAGAATCACTTAAATCCCACTCGTATTGATAGGAACTTGTGATTTCAATTCCTTAAATCATTCACTATAAATGTAATAAGAAGTTAAACTCATTGGATTATATACAGGGGATCAAACAAATGCATTGGTCTCATTTGTATCCATATAAACTAGAGATTTTGATCATTTAAATCATTCGTTGTGGACATTATAACAAGTGAAACTTATTAGATTAACTAAAAGGGATCATATGAATGAGTTGAATCTCATTCATTTTCATACAAACTTGTGATTTAAATCCACAAAATCAATCAATGTGAATGTAACAACAAGTTAACCACATTCAACAAAATATGTTTGATCAAATGAAGCAATTAAATCTCTCTCGTTTTGATACGAACTTGGGATTTCAATCCCTCAAATCATTCACCATAAATGTAATAAGAAGTTAAACTCATTGGATTAGATACAAGGATCAAACAAATGCGTTGGTCTCATTTGTATCCATGTAAACTAAAGATTTTGATCATTTGAATCATTCGTTATGGACATTATAACAAGTGAAACATATTAGATTAACTAAAAAGGATCATATGAATGAGTTGAATCTCATTCATTTTCATACAAACTTGTGATTTAAATTCATAAAATCATTCAATGTGAATATAACAAGTTGACCACATTCAATAAAATATGTGTGATCCAATGAATCAATTAAATCTCTCTCGTATTGATACGAACATGGTATTTCAATCTCTTAGATTGTTCGTTAGAGATGTAACTACAAGTTCAACTCATTGGATTTGTTTCAAGGGATCAAACGAATGCATTGGTCTTATTTGCATCTATATAAACTAGTAATTTTAATCGCATAAATGATTTATTATAGACATTCTAACAAGTTAAACATATTAGATAAACAATAAGGGATCATATGAATAAGTTGAATCTCATTCATTTTCATACAAACTTGTATTTTCAATCCACTAAATCGTTGAATGTGAATATAACAACAAGTTAAACTCGTTCAATTAATTATGTGTGATCAAATGAATGAATTAAATCCCTCTCGTATTGATCCGAACTTGTAATTTCAATCTCTTAGATCAATCGTCAGGGATGTAACTACAAGTTCAACTCATTGGATTAGATATATGGGATCAAACAAATGCGTTGGTCCCATTTCTGCCTATGTAAACTAGAGATTTTGATCATTTAGATCATTCGTTATGGACATTATAACAAGTGAAACATGTTAGATTAACCCAAAGGGATCATATGAATGAGATGAATCACATTCATTTGCATACAAACTTGTGATTTCAACCATTTAAATAATTCATTGTTGATGTAATAACAAGTGAGACACATTAGATTAAATATGAGTGAGCAATGAATCACTTGAATCTAATTCATTTTCTTCTAAAGTTGTGATTTCAATTCACTAAATCATTCAATACAAATGTAAAAACAAGTTAATCAATTAGATATGTGTGATCAAGAGAATCACTTAAATTCCACACGTATTGATAGGAACTTGTGACTTCAATCCCTTAAATCATTCACTATAGATGTAACAAGAAGTTATACTAATTGGATTAGATATAAGGGATCAAACAAATGCATTGGTCTTTTCTGTATCCTTATAAAGTAAATATTAGATTAACTATAGGGGATCATGTGATCTCATTCATTTTCATACAAACTTGTGATTTCAATCAACTAAATCATTGAACGTGAATATAACAACAAGTTAACCACATTCTATTAAATATGTGTGATCAAATGAATCAATTAAATCTCTCTCATTTTGATACGAACTTGGGATTTCAATCTCTTAGATCGTTCGTTAGAGATGTAACTACAAGTTGAACTCATTGGATTAGTTTCAAGGAATCAAACAAATACATGGGTCTCATTTGTATCTACATAAACTAGTGATTTTAATCGATTAAATCATTCATTATAGACAATATAACAAGTTAAACATATTAGATTAACAATAAGGGATCATATGAATAAGTTGAATTTCATTCATTTTCATACAAACTTTTTATTTCAATCCAATAAATCATTCAATGTGAATGTAACAACAAGTTAACCATGTTTAATTAATTATGTGTGATCAAATGAATCAATTAAATCCCTCTCGTATTGATACGAACTTGTAATTTCAATCTCTTAGATCAATCGTTGGGGATGTAAGAACAAGTTCAACTCATTGGATTAGATATATGGGATCAAAGAAATGCGTTGGTCCCATTTCTACCCATGTAAACTGGAGATTTTGATCATTTAAATCATTCATTATAGACATTATAACAAGTGAAAGATACTAGATTAACTAAAATGGACCATATGAATGAGATGGATCAATTCATTTCCATACGAACATGTGATTTCAATCATTTAAATCATTCATTATAGGTGTAATAACAAGTGAGACACATTAGATTAAATATAAGTGAACAATGAATCACTTGAATCTCGTTCATTTTCTTTTAATGTTGTGATTTCAATCCACTAAATCATTCAAGATAGATGTAACAAGAAGTTAAGAACATTCAATTAGATATGTGTGATCAAGAGAATCACTTAAATCACACTCGTGTTGATAGGAAGCTGTGATTTCAATCCCTTAAATCATTCACTATAGATGTAACAAAAGTTAAACTCATTAGATTAGATACAAGGGATCAAACAAATGCATTGGTCTCATTTGTATCCATGTAAACTAAAGATTTTGATCATTTAAATCATTCGTTAGGGACATTATAACAAGTGAAACATATTAGATTAACTAAAAGGGATCATATGAATGAGTGGAATCTCGTTCATTTTCATACAAACTTGTGACTTAAATCTATAAAATCATTCAATGTGAATGTAACAACAAGTTAACCACATTCAATAAAATATGTGCGATCAAATGTGTTGATACGAACTTGGTATTTCAATCTTTTAGATCGTTCGTTAGAGATGTAACTACACGTTGAACTCATTGGATTAGTTTCAAGGGATCAAACGAATGCATTGGTCTCATTTGTATTTACATAAACATGTGATAAAAAGTTAAACATATTAGATTAACAATAAGGTATCATATGAATGAGTTGAATCTCATTCATTTTCTTACAAACTTGTGATTTCAATCCACTAAATCATTGAATGTGAATGTAACAACAAGTTAACCATGTTCAATTAATTACGTGTGATCAAATGAATCAATTAAATCCCTCTCGTATTGATACGAACTTATAATTTCAATCTCTTAGATCATTCGTTAGGGATGTAACTACAAGTT
Organism: Nymphaea thermarum; assembly: GCA_011799765.1. Taxonomy (NCBI): domain Eukaryota; kingdom Viridiplantae; phylum Streptophyta; class Magnoliopsida; order Nymphaeales; family Nymphaeaceae; genus Nymphaea; species Nymphaea thermarum. Next base: position 16,289 of record JAANDH010001362.1, on the reverse strand, counting down.
CAACTCGTTGGATTAGATATAAGGGATCAAATAAATGTGTTGGTCCCATTTCTACCCATGTAAACTAGAGATTTTGATCATTTAAATCATACGTTATGGACATTATAACAAATGAAAGATATTAGATTAACTCAAGGGGATCATATGAATGAGATGAATCACATTCATTTTCATACAAACTTGTGATTTCAATCATTTAAATAATTCATTATAGATGTAACAACAAGTGAGACACATTAGATTAAATATAAGTGAGCAATGAATCACTTGAATCTCATTCATTTTCTTATAATGTTGTGATTTCAATTCACTAAGTCATTCAATACAGATGTAAAAATAAGTTAAGAACATTCAATTAGATATGTGTGATCAAGAGAATCACTTAAATTCGACACGTATTGCTAGGAACTTGTGACTTCAGTCTCTTAAATCATTCACTATAGATGTAACAAGAAGTTAAACTAATTGGATTAGATACAAGGGATCAAACAAATGCATTGGTCTCATTTGTATCCAAATAAACTCGCAATTTTAATCATTTAAATCATTCATTATAGATATTATAACAAGTGAATATTAGATTAACCATAGGGGATCATATGATCTCATTCATTTTCATATAAACTTGTGATTTCAATCCACTAAATCAGTGAACGTGAATCTAATAACAAGTTAACCACACTCTATTAAATATGTGTGATCAAATGAATCAATTAAAGGGATGTAACTACATGTTCAACTCATTGGATTAGTTTGAAGGGATCAAACGAATGCATTGGCCTCCTTTGTATCTACATAAACTAGTGATTTTAATCATTTAAATCATTCATTATAGACATTATAACAAGTTAAAAATATTAGATTAACAATGGAGGACCATATGAATAAGTTGAATCTCATTCATTTTCAAACAAACTTGTGATTTCAATCCACTAAATCATTGAATGTGAATATAACTACAAGCTAACCACGTTCAATTAAATATGTGTGATGAAATGAATCAATTAGATCCCTCTCGTATCGATACGAACTTGTAATTTCAATCTCGAATAAGTTGAATCTCATTCATTTTCATACAAACTTGTGATTTCAATCCACTAAATCATTGAATGTGAATATAACAACAAGTAAACCACGTTCAATTAATTATGTGTGATCAAATGAATCAATTAAATACCTCTCGTATTGATATGAACTTGTAATTTCAATCTCTTAGATCATTCGTTAGGGATGTAACTACAAGTTCAACTCATTGGATTAGATATAAGGGATCGAACAAATGTGTTGGTCTCATTTTTACCCATGTAAACTAGATATTTTGATCATTTAAATCATACATTATGGACATTATAACAAGTGAAAGATATTAGATTGACTAAAAGAGATCATATGAATGAGATGAATCACATTCATTTTCATACAAACTTGGGATTTCAATCATGTAAATAATTCATTATAGATGTAATAACAAGTGAGACACATGAGATTAACTATAAGTGAGCAATGAATCACTTGAATCTCATTCATTTTCTTTTGAAGTTGTGATTTCAATTCACTAAGTCATTCAATACAGATGTAAAAACAAGTTTAGAACATTCAATTAGATATGTGTGATCAAGAGAATCACTTAAATTCGACACGTATTGATAGGAACTTGTGACTTCAGTCCCTTAAATCTTTCACTATAGATGTAACAAGAAGTTAAACTAATTGGATTAGATACAAGGGATCAAACAAATGCAATGGTCTCATTTGTATCTTTATAAACTAGCAATTTTAATCATTTAAATCATTCATTATAGATATTATAACAAGTGAATATTAGATTAACCATAGGGGATCATATGATCTCATCCATTTTCATACAAACTTGTGATTTCAATCCACTAAATCAGTGAATGTGAATATAATAACAAGTTAACCACATTCTATTAAATATGTGTGATCAAATGAATCAATTAAATCTCTCTCGTATTGATACGAAGTTGGAATTTCAATCTCCTAGATCGTTTGTTAGAGATGTAACTACAAGTTCAACTCATTGGATTAGTTTCAAGGGTTCAAACGAATGCATTGGCCTCCTTTGTATCTACATAAACTAGTGATTTTAATCGTTTAAATCATTCATTATAGACATTATAACAAGTTAAAAGTATTAGATTAACGATAAAGGACCATATGAATAAGTTGAATCTCATTCATTTTCAAACAAACTTGTGATTTCAATCCACTAAATCATTGAATGTGAATATAACAACAAGTTAACCACGTTCAATTAAATATGTGTGATCAAATGAATCAATTAAATCTCTCTCGTATCGATACGAAGTTGTAATTTCAATCTCGAATAAGTTGAATCTCACTCATTTTCTTACAAACTTGTGATTTCAATCAACTAAATCGTTGAATGTGAATATAACAACAAGTTAACCACGTTCAATTAATTATGTGTGATCAAATGAATCAATTAAATTACTCTCGTATTGATATGAACTTGTAATTTCAATATATTAGATAATTCGTTAGGGATGTAACTACAAGTTCAACTCATTCAATTAGACTTAAGGGATCAAACAAATGTGTTGGTCCCATTTCTACCCATGTAAACTAGAGATTTTGATCATTTAAATCATTCGTTATGGACATTATAACTAGTGAAACATATTAGATTGACTAAAAGGGATCATATGAATAAGATGAATCACATTCATTTTCATACAAACTTGTGATTTCAATCATTTAAATCATTCATTATAGACGTAATAACAACTGAGACACATTCACTATAGATGTAATAAGAAGTTAAACTCATTGGATTAGATAAAATGGATCAAACAAATGAATGTGATTCATCTCATTTATATGATTCGATGAATCACATGAATCTCATTCATTTTCTTTTAAAGTTGTGATTTCAATCCACTAAATCATTCAATATAGATGTAACAACAAGTTAAGAACATTCAATTAGATATGTGTGATCAAGAGAATCACTTAAATCATTCGTTATGGACATTATAACAAGTAAAACATATTAGATTAACTAAAAGGGATCATATAAATGAGATGAATCACATTCATTTTAATACAAACTTGTGATTTCAATCATTCGAATCATTCATTATAGATATAATAACAAGTGAGGCACATTAGATTAAATATAAGTGGGCAATGAATCACTTGAATCTCATTCACTTTCTTTTAAAGTTGTGATTTCAAATCCACTAAATCATTCAATATAGATATTATAACAAGTTAAGAACATTCATTTAGATATGCGTGATCAAGAGATTCACTTAAATCCCACTCGTGTTGATAGGAACTTGCGATTTCAATCCCTTAAATCATTCACTATATAAGTAATAAGAAGTTAAACTCATTGGATTAGATACAAGGGATCAAACAAATGCGTTGGTCTCATTTGTATCGATATAAACTAGAGATTTTGATAATTTAAATCATTTGTTATGGACATTAATACAAGTGAAACATATTAGATTAACTAAAAGGGATCATATGAATGAGTTGAATCTCATTCATTTTCATACAAACTGGTGATTTAAATCCACAAAATCTTTTAATATGAATGTAACTACAAGATAACCACATTCAATAAAATATGTGTGCTGGAATGAATCAATTAAGTCTCTCTCGTATTGATACGAAGTTGTGATTTCAATCTCCTAGATCATTTGTTAGAGATGTAACCACAAGTTCAACTGATTGGATTGGTTTCAAGGGATCAAACGAATGCATTGGTCTCATTTGTTTCTACATAAACTAGTGATTTTAATCGTTTAAATGATTCATTATAGACATTATAACAAGTTAAACATATTAGATTAACAATAAGGGATCATATGAATCAGTTGAATCTCATTCATTTTCATACAAACTTGTGATTTCAATCCACTAAATTATTGAATGTGAATATAACAACAAGTTAACCACGTTCAATTAAATATGTGTGATCAAATGAATCAATTAAATCCCTCTTGTATTGATACGAACTTGGAATTTCAATCTCTTAGATCGTTCGTTAGAGATGTAACTACGAGCTTAACAAATTGGATTAGTTTCAAGGGATCAAATGAATGCATTGGTCTCGTTTGTATCTACATAAACTAGAGATTTTAATCCGTTAAATCATTCATTAAACACATTATAACAAGTTAAACTTATTAGATTAACAATAAGGGTTCATATTAATAAGTTGAATCTCATTTATTTTCATTCTCTGATTTTAATCCACTAAATCATTGAATGAGAATATAACAACAAGTTAACCACGTTCAATTAAATATGTGTGATCAAATGAATCAATTAAATCCTTCTCGTATTGATACGAACTTGTAATTTCAATCTCTTAGACCATTCGTTAGGGATGTAACTACAAGTTCAACTCATTGGATTAGATATAAGGGATCACACAAATGCGTTGTTCCCATTTCTACCAATGTAAACTAGGGATTTTGATCATTTAAATCATTCGTTATAGACATTATAACAAGCAAAACGTATTAGATTAACTAAAAGGGATCATATAAATGAGATGAATCACATTCATTTTATTACAAACTTGTGATTTCAATCATTTAAATCATTCATTATAGATGTAATAACAAGTGAGACACATTAGATTAAATATTAGTGAGAAATGAATCACTTGAATCTCATTCATTTTCTTTTAAAGTTGTAATTTCAATCCACTAAATCATTCAATATTGATGTAACAACAAGTTAAGAACATTCAATCAGATATGTGTGATCAAAAGAATGATTTAAATCATTCGTTATGGACATTATAACAAGTGAAACATTTAGATGAACTAAAAGGGATCATATAAATGAGATGAATCACATTGATTTTAATACAAACTTGTGATTTTAATCATTTAAATCATTCATTATAGATGTAATAACAAGTGAGACACATTAGATTAAATATAAGTGAGCAATGAATCACTTGAATCTCATCCATTTTCTTTTAAAGTTGTAATTTCAATCCACTAAATCATTCAATATAGATGTAACAACAAGTTAAGAACATTCAACAAGATATGTGTGATGAAGATAATCACTTAAACCATTCGTTATGTACTTTATAACAATTGAAACATATTAGATTAACTAAAAGGGATCATATAAGTGAGATGAATCACATTCATTTTAATACAAGCTTGTGATTTCAATCATTTAAATCATTCATTATTGATGTAATAACTAGTGAGACACATTAGATTAAGTATAAGTGAGCAATGAATCACTTGAATCTCATCCATTTTCTTTTAAAGTTGTGATTTGAATCCACTAAATCATTCAATATAGATGTACAACAAGTTAAGAACATTCAATTAGATATGTGTGATCAAGAGAATCACTTAAATCCCACTCGTATTGATAGGAAATGTGATTTCAATCCGTTAAATCATTCACTATAGATGTAATAAGAAGTTAAACTCATTGGATTGGATACAAGGGATCAAACAAATGCATTGGTCTCATTTGTATCGATATAAACTACAGATTTTGATAATTTAAATCATTTGTTATAGACATTATAACAAGTGAAACATATTAGATAAACTAAAAGGGATCATGTGAATGAGTTGAATCTCATTCATTTTCGTACAAACTTGTGATTTAAATCCACAAAATCATTTAATGTGAATGTGACAACAAGTTATCGACATTCAATAAAATATGTGTGGTGAAATGAATCAATTAAATCTCTCTCGTATTGATACGAACTTGGAATTTCAATCTCCTAGATCGTTTGTTAGAGATGTAAGCAGAAGTTCAACTCATTGGATTAGTTTCAAGGGATCAAATGAATGCATTGGTCTCTTTTGTTTCTACATAAAATAGTGATTTTAATTGTTTAAATCATTGATTATAAAAATAACAAGTTAAACATATTAGATTAACAATAGGGGGTCATATGAAGAATTTAAATCACATTAATTTTCATACAAACTTGTGATTTCAATCCACTAAATCATTTAAATGTGAATATAACAACAAGTTAACCACGATCAATTAAATATGTGTGATCAAATGAATCAATTAAATCCCTCTTGTATTGATACGAACTTGGGATATTAATCTCTTAGATCGTTCGTTAGAGATGTAACTACAAGTTCAACTCATTGGATTAGTTTCAAGGGATCAAACAAATGCATTGGTCTCATTTGTATCTACATAAACCAGAGATTTTAATCGTTTAAGCTACTTTATAACAAGTTAAACATATTAGATTAACAATAAGAGATCATATGAATAAGTTCAATCTCATTCATTTTCCTACAAACTTGTGATTTCAATCCACTAAATCATTGAATGTGAATATAACAACAAGTTAACCACGTTCAATTAAATATGTGTGATCAAATGAATCAATTAAATCCCTCTCGTATTGATACGAACTTGTAATTTCAATCTCTTAGATCATTCGTTAGGCATGTAACTACAAGTTTGACTCATTGGATTAGATATAAGGGATCAAACAAATGCATTGGACCCATTTCTACTAATGTAAACTAGAGAATTTGATCATTTGAATAATTCGTTATGGACATTGTAACAAGTGAAACATATTAGATTAAATATTAGTGAGACACAATAGATTAAATATAAGTGAGCAATGAATCCCTTGAATCTCATTCATTTTCTTTTAAAGTTGTGATTTCCATCCACTAAATCATTCAATATAGATGTAACAACAAGTTAAGAACATTCAATTAGGTATGTGTGATCAAGAGAATCACTTAAATCATTCGTTATGGACATTATAACAAGTGAAACATATTAGATTAACTAAAAGGGATCATATAAATGAGATGAATTACATTCATTTTAGTACGAACTTGTGATTTCAATCATTCAAATCATTAATTATAGATGTAATAACATGTGAGACACATTAGATTAAATATAAGTGAGCAATGAATCACTTGAATCTCATTCATTTCCCTTTAAATGATCTTCAAGTTCTATCCCTTTTAGATTAAATATAGGTGGTAATCCAAGTCATAGAACTTGAAGATCATTTAAAATCCCTTGGTCAAATACAAGAGGACCAAGAAATTTATACTGATGAAAATCAGAATGTACGAGTAAGACTCAAAATTATATCAGATATAGAAGTAAATACTTCAGATGGAGAATCAGCAGTAGAAAACTCCCTAATAGGGAAAAGGGTCAAAAATTATATGGATATGGTCATGGAAGGTGAAAATGTATCCGAGGTCATCTCAGGATTACCACCTAGTGGCTATCTTCCTAGAATACCCTATGCATATATGGGCGAAGGGGTAGAAAAATATGTACCTAAAGGAAAACGATTTCCTTTAGAAATCACTGATCATAAAAAACTTATTGATCATGGAAGAGTTCTAAATTTGGCGGCCCATGATCCACAATTATGGCCCCAAATTATTGATCAATGGGGTGCAATCTTGGTAAAAGATTACCTCAAAGCAAATCTAGGTCACACAGA
>JAANDH010001361.1:46272-61449 GCA_011799765.1 Nymphaea thermarum | reverse complement strand
AGGCGGCTGCTCTCCTCTCCCTCCTTATAATCTCACTTATGTTGTAATTGGTGTTTAAGTGAAATATATTTTCTCTCTCCTAGGGTTGCGGTTGTGCACCTAGGTAGAGCTTCCCGTGGTTTTTTCCTCGTTGAGGTTTTTCCACGTACATCGTGTGTTTCTCTTCTCTTCTCCCTCTTCGTGGTTTGAGTTTCTACACCTACAAATTGTGCTATGACTCTTTTAGTTCAGCTATTCCATGTTTTGTGGACATAAACTTTGTCCACCTGGCAAGGGGTTGAACTAAATATCTTCAAGTGAAGGAAGTGCAGTAAATCATTGCCTGAGGTGCATCTCTTGGTATAAAATGGTAGGGTTAAAAGCAATGACAAGTTATTTACTAAGGTAGCCACTATTACTGCCTTAAAATTGGAGAACGTTATGTAGAAAGATGAAACTTTGATCTGATTGGGCAGTTCTGCTGCTTCTTTCAAGGAATCTGTAACACGTTTGCCTATGAATAGTTATTTTAATAAGTTTATTTTATTATGCTTAGTGGCTGAGAAATGCTTTTGCAGTGAGCAAAACATTGTTCTGAGGCTGAGCTGGCCTTGGGAATTGGGAATTTCTGGTTCCAATTCATAGAATATATTGTAAATTATAAATTAGTTGTTTGAGCTGGAAACTTGCTTCATATTTTTAATGGACAATTTAAAACGGCTTCACTGATCACATTATCTTTTTCTTTTGAAGGCTGCATTCAATTGCGCCTAGCATGCACCTAGTTGTTCTGCTTGGCAACAAAACAGTTTCATTGATTACCAAGTAGTAGGTCCAGGGGAGCATATGTGAAGGTTTTTGCTTGCTTTCTACTATCATGCTTTTATTTTTTTTAGGTCCTATGAATACAACTGTATACTGAGCATCTGCAACATGAACAGGTTACCAAGTACTAGATGAATGTTGGGTGTTCAAATATGTGTTCTGAATTTTCTTTTGCAATCTTCTTGAATATGAGTAGGTTAAATTAAAGTTTATTTTGCCAGTTTAGCCAAGGTGCACCCTGTTATTGAACTTGGGCACTGGAAATGTGGCAAGCAAATTCTCTCCTATTGTGCTGTTTTATTGCATATATCCATTATAGCTAATGGATTATATTGTTATCATATTCTCCTAGGACCTAGACATAACTTGAAGCAATTAGTTTGTGATTATTAATGCATGCCTGAAAATCTGATTCATTTTCCATGCAATCTGACCTCTTCTGAGCTCATGGTGGGTAATGAGCTGTGATGTATTTGTTGGTTGATTCTGGTCTAAGCCCAAGTTCTGAGTCTCTGACTGCTTTTTAGTTTTCAGTCTTGGTTTCTAGTTGGATGTTGTTTATTACTTTGTACAAACTTGCCTATGTCGCTGAACAGCTGGGGTCGAACTTTAATCACATGACACAACTGATCTCTATCTTGAAATCTGCTGCACCTGCTCCTATCTTTCTGTTTTCATTCTGTAAATTGTTGCAAAGCTTACATGGGGAACTGGCTGTATTAGTCACATCAAATCCAGGTAAAGTGGCCTTTTTAGTTTTCATGCAGAGGAACAGTTTAAGCCAATTATATAAAGAAGCGTTTGTACTGGTCTACATCATCTCAGCAAGGGCCTGATACAGTGTTTACAGAGTATTGACTGATTCATTCATTGGTTTCTTCGAATGTTTCACAAGGGCACGAAATGAGACCAATATATTATTGGTAGGTTTGCTGTTGCCTGCTAATATAAGTAGGTAATATTTCTTCCTAGTTTTGCAGAGAGATGTGGGGCATTGGTCTCTGCAGAGGATACTGGTTTGGAGCTTGATGGTGGTGCTGGACACAAGAAGCCTCCAAGGAAGGGCCGGAAAAAGGTCCTTGTTTCTCAAGATAGTATCCTTTGTACTTTTCATACTCATTTTGGGAAAATTACTTGGACATTTCTACATGCTGCATATGGACCTTTATAATGTGAGAAACATGTGGGCTTGGTTTTCTGTCATATCCCGATCTGTTCACATTGAGCTTTGAAATGGCAAAATGAGCACTTGTGCATGCTTGCCACAAACTGTTCTGATATTCTGGTAATCCTTCTGTGAGGAATTTCCTTTCCACTTTTGGGGTTCAGGTGGGTATGGCGCATGCTTGCATGTCCATGGCCGGTGGAGAGTTTTATTTGTTTAGGCATACCAAATGGCCCATTCAGCGATTGGTCACGGAAGCCACATCAGTTTATTTGCCAGTTTTATCTGGATGCCCAAGCCTGTGTATTTCAAGAGGGCGGTCAGCAGTCTATTGGCCAGTCTACAGGCTTCTGGTCTTGCCATCTCTAAAACTCTTGTATACTTGTGAACAAACTTGTCGTTTGTTAATGTGCATGTTCGTGTTTGCTGATCTGGTTAAGAAAAATTTCTGGGTTGCTATTTTTTTATTTAAATCCTTAGCTTTGTCTAGACCAAGCTGCAACAAACTTTGAGCAGGAAAGGTCCGAGTCATTTGATGGAGATGATACTGCGGCTTCGGAAACCGCAAATATGGATGAAATGCACACTGGAATTGTCTCTTCACTCTCAAGAGATTTAAAACGTAATTGTGCCTACTGTATTCATTTGATGTTTATTGCTTTAGCATACGATATAAAGTTTGGAGGATGACCTTTAAACAGCTTCTGGTTTGTTTCCTCACTTGTTTCTGTTGAATAGAATCACATGAGTCTATCTATCTTTCAGGTGATCTGTCTTGTTTCAATTGCTTTTCGTTTGGGTGCTTATGTAAGTGTTGTAGTATGCATAAAATGCTGATACTGTGTGACCGTCATTAATTTTCTTCACATTTGTGATAAAATGCAGTTGTGTAAATATTTTTAGATGAATTTGCAATATAGGTGATGGCTTGAGTTCACTTACCAATTGCTAAACTGTTGGAGAGCGGGTATCTGATACTATCACCTTGAACCAGCTAGGGTTGGGTCCTTCAGGTGCTGCAGGATGAATAACATAACAATGATGTGGTTGTTTCTGTTGATGAGGATGGCTTAGCCCTCAATCTTTGGTTTATAACTACTATGATATGTTTTGATAATGATGATCTTTTCTAAGTTGTAACTTGTAACTGGGGAACCCATATTCAGGTGTTATATTGATTCGTTAGACAGTTTCACTAGACTGAACACTGAGCATGGACCAAAAATTCTTTATTGTAGTCAAATGTATGTTCACATAGTTATATTCATGTCTATCCAAATCATCCTGGAATTAAGTACAACAATTAACATACTTACACCTTGTATTAATGGCTATCTCACTTGTTAGTTATATTTGCATACCAGTAATTGAGAGTTTTAATCTTGGTTGTTAAACCACAGACTAGTCTGTCCAATCTTTTGACTGATCAGTCTAGATGGTGGTCTAGTGACTACCCCTGGCCTCAGGGTTTTTGGGGCCCGGCTCGGTGACTAGTCTGCCGACTAGGTCAACTAGTTGCTGATGTCAGTGGTTTGGGCCCCATAATTATATTTGGTTAGTTTCATTTTTTACTTTTCTTTTTACAAGAGTAGGATTACTTTAATAAGAATTTGTTATAGTAGTTTGACATGCAGCACATGCTATATGTTTCCTTATTATTTTGGATTCTCTCTCTCTTTCTCTCTCTCTCTCTCTCTCTCACACACACACACACACACACACACACACACACACACACACATTACTTGTGGTGTGTCTATCCTCTTTGATGGTTCTTTGGGGATTATAACTTTTGTTGTTATTTTTCAGGATCCTCACCTTCCATTGATGGGGCCTTAGTAGGTGATGGTTCTGGAGTTAGTCCTGGAAGCACAAATCATTCTGGTGGCGTAATTTCTCCACTCAAGCGTGCAAGGTTATATGCTTTATCAAAGATCTGACATATAAATAATTTTCAAGGAGCAGAAAGAAGCTGTTTGGTCTGGATTTTATTGATTGTTCATTGTGCAGCTTGATTATTCAACCTTTTTTGTTATATGATGATACATCTATTCCCTGATGTTGATTTTTTTCTTTTCTTTAGGCTTCTATATCTTGATGCTTTTCTAATTTTTTAGTTAATGAAAATTGGCAAGTTAAGTTTGTTTTAGCTTATATATCACTTCTGCTGCTATTGATGAGCCATCTCTTTTTTTTTTTTCCCTCATTGATACAGGGCTACTTCAGAATCCATGCCATCATCGGATGGTTTAGAAACACACTGTGGTGTAAGTGCAGAAACAGGACCATGCTGTCAGGGGGCCCATACCTGTAAGATATAATGTGTATTATTGGTCATTCTTATGTTTATTTTTTTATAGTGATATTTTTCTTTGGAATAATGTTCACGTGCTAGTTCAGTAAAGTCTAAACATTCCTGCCCTGACTCCATACAACAATTATGTTGAGGGGCAACTACTTAATAAAAAGGAAAAGATGCTTAGAGGTTATGATTTGGAAACACACTGCAAGTTTTGTGTGTATTCCATCACTAAGTTGCCTTTATGGTCATAAAATTGGTCATCATCATATGGAATTATGCCTATTAGCTTACATAGTCACATTAGTATTGGGTAGTATTGCACATGCTTGACTTTTCTGAGTGCCCTGACAAAATCTGTTTCACAGTTTTTGAATTCTTTATGGATGAAGCTCTACATAAATATCTGAATAGGTGGATCAGTTTGAAACACATTTTTGGATGTGCTGCTATGACCTCTAAGCAGGTTTTTCAATGATAAGACATCCAGTAGTGCATTATGTACTTAAAATTTACTAATTATACTTTTAAACTGGCCATCGTTCTGCCTTAGAATGACTTTTAATGAGTGAACTCTTGTTGCAAGGTTGTGAGTATCAGTATTGGAGTCATATGGTTTTGTTTAGTTTTCTCTATTGGTTGGTCATTTCCTGTGATTTGGAAGCTCATGAAAAATGTATAAATTAATAAAGAATGACATTTTCCTTGAATAAGGACCCCTTTGTTATGGCTAAAAATGAACAAAATAATCATTGTTGAATGTTATGCTAATAATTTCTCCTAAAGTGAATTCTGCTGTTTCTCACTCAAATAGATGTAGTTGCATTCTTTTCTGGGCATCATGGGAAATTGAAGCAAATAAATGCATATTGTTGGTGTCACATTTGTTGGTGAATGTGACATCCTGATAGTTACAGATCAAGCACGACTATCAATTATTGTCACATAGATCATGTACAGGTATTATATGGCGAGGAATTTCTCAGGTATAATACGGTAAAGTTGTCTTGGGAAAGTCTTGGCAAATTTTTAAAAAATTTAAAACGTAAATCCTGAAAATTAAAAAAAATAAAAATTAATAAAAATGTGAAAAAATGCATATAATACGCGTTTTTCATGTTTTTTTATTTTCTGGCATTTTTTTTAAAAAGATGCATCTAATTACTGTTTTATATGGCTGACTTATTTCTTGCGTATTATACACATTTTTTTCGAATAATACGTGTTTTCTGTGACAATGATCCCAGTGTCAATCACTTTGTACAAGAAAATTAAGGCAATAGGATCTTAATTATTTTACAAGTGTTTTATCCTGATATTTCCATACCTAAGCTTCAAATTTTACTTTAATATCTCCCTTGCTTTCATTCTTCTTTTGTTTGTTTTTCTTTGTTAGTTTTTTCCCATCATATTCTTCACTTTCTTATGGCCGATCGACATACTTATTCATACCTTATGGCTATTGGTAAACCCGTTCCTATTTTTAAGCATTCCATACTGGTCCTTGACATTAAATGTGTTAATAGGAACTATTTTCATTCTAGTGAAATAACACAAGTGCCTGGAAAGAGAAAAGGTAGAGTTGAGGTTTGGCCTAGAAGCAATTTTCAAATTGCAGAAACCCACTCTGTTAAGTACATAACCATGGTAAGCTTCTAACACATAGGTAATGTATTAAAATAAGGTAATTGTCTTTGTGAGGAATGGATTTGTCAATTAGTTACAAGTCAGAATGAAGAAAAATCCCCTTCCATTACTCCATCAACTTCACCAACGTGTTTTCTTCTTGTTAATATGTTGATCGTTCTTTTAAAGGTAACCACAGTTACGCTGTTCCGTGTGAAATCCAACTGGAAATTTTGCTGTTGCTAATATTGAAGTTTGTGACTGAATATGTGACATTGATTTATATTTTATACACTGGCCACTTGTCTTATCAAGCATTTATTTTGTGTTCGTCATTTTTTTTTTCTGGTTAGCATCTCTAATGTTCTTGTTACAGTAAGAGGAAGATGCACACAAAGTGCTTGTTGATTATAATGCCAAGCTCGACTTAGTTCTAGTTTATAGCTCTTTGCAGTCATCTTTGCCATATGTTTCAACATATCAGCCATTAGTGCGATCATGGCTTTGACATGAAGTGGTGATGCGTCCTTTTTTTTTCTTTCCTTTCTTGGCTGTTCAGGATGACAGCAGTTATGTTCTCCTTGGATTTTCACACGAGTTAGATTTCTTTATACGGTAAACTTCGCCTTTTTTTATTTGACTTTTGAGTTAATGTCGGCTGTCTCCTAAAGTTGGACAAATCTCCATATTGCCATTATAATTGAGAAAGCATAATGGACTCCATGTTGTCCCTGTAGTTGTTAAAGTCATAGTTGACTTATAGTTTGAGTCAGCTTTCTTGTGTTTGAATTTTTTATATTATAATAGTTTGTGATTTGTTGGTGTGCGATAATTTCCTGGAAAACAGACGAATGCTTTTATAAATGTTCTTGTTTTCACTTTCCGATCGTCTGTCTTTGTGCTGATGAAAAGGTTATTTATGTCATCTTAGGCAAAATGCACTCAGACTCTTCAAAGCGTTCTGCTGTTGGGGTAAAGCAACCGTATGATGCTGCCCTAGGGCGCCAGAAACCGAGACAAGATCTTGAGCATGAGCCAGCTGCAAAAGCAGATCATCTGAGTGGTAAATTCTTTGCTTTCTTTCCTGCAGTGCTTCTCTCATAAATGAGAAATGATGTTTCGCAAATGTTCACTTACCAAATTCCAAAGAATGAGACAAAAGACTTTGTCCTTCTGAGGAAGCATTAGTTGTGCTTAACTGTAACTGTCAATGAATAAACCAAGTCCTTTCTATCTATCTACATGATGCTTGTCTCATTGTTGAGGCCGTCATTTGCTTGTCACCTGTGGCTGCTGTTTCAATGTTCCTTTAATGGATCCGGACCCAGCCTCCATCTGTTTTGATGCTTATTATGTGGTCACAATCACATGGATGGATTAGATAATTGCATTCTACGAAACTCATTTATTGGAAGTATCTGCACTTGTTGATTTCAGAAGATCAAGAGTTTGAGGTTGCTTTTGATAATTTGTTGGATCATCTGGAACTGGTGACATGGAGAAACTTCTCTGAAATCAATTAGTTGCACAGGGATGGACAATTCATTCCTCTTCCAGTGATTCCGTGACTCTGATACAGTTTATCAGACTAGTCAACATGAGGGGGGCTGGGTTCAGGGAACTGTTAAGACTTAAGCCAGGAAAGTCATAGTTTGCCAAAGGCGCACCCTTTATTTGTTGTCTAGCTGATGATTCCTTTGACAAATTTGACATTGTTGAGATGTCTTGGCTGCCTGTAGTGAGCCATTCATCAACATGCTTATCATTCAACATTGTGTTCTTGGTATTAAATATCACAAGTTGTTGTGAACTGTATCAGATGGGCCAGTACCACTTGCGACCAAAGTATATCATTTACAGAGAAACCATCAGCTACGGGCAGCACTTGGTCATCTTTACCGTGAAACGATAGCTAAGGAACATACCAGTGATTCTGTGAGCCCAAGATTACTAAGAAGCAATGGCATACCATCTCCACAAGTTTCATCTCCCAGCAATTTTTTTAGTGAGACACTGGAAGGCATGAACCAAAAGAAGGTGCTTGGCTAGTTTCCTTATCACTTGCTTATGCATGTTTCTCTGACAATATATTGTTTCTAGCCGTTTAGAATATAAATGTTGCAAGAAACAGATTTATCCTTTTTCCATGTAATTTTGTTTCTTATTCATTATTGCCTATAGAAATATATTTCTCCTGCAGTTGGTGGGAATGTAGTCATACCAGTTTCTAGGATGTGTCAACGCAAAATCATCATGCAGATGGTTGCTCATTCTCTTGCAGAAACAAAGTAGAAAAATAGGTGATAACTGATAAGGAAAGAGAGAACATGTATTCAGCATCCCAATTCACTACGAGGGAAGTGGTGAGTTAGGAGGCAGACTGCAATCCCTTTACGATAGAGAGTGCAGAGGCTCCTGAAAGAAGCATCCTGAGAGTTCGAAGCATGAAGCAAAGGAAGATCATGGTGTAATGGGATGCTAGCTGAATATATGCCTAAGAAGGGTTCCATAGGTCATGCAAGTTTTTATCACTCCTGTGCATGGTCCTTTGTGTTTGAGCTCAAGAACAAGAGGGTTGTGCAGGTTGTGTTTGTCACGACTATGAGACATATGGGAAAATAATGTTTTCTACCTTGCACAATTACAAGGATTGTCCTACTGCAAAAGTTTGAAGTTATATTGACTGACAGTGGAAGAATGAAGCAAGGGAAGATCATGGAGTTAATGGGATGCTAACCATGTATATGCCTCATAACACTGAATAGGTCATACAATTTTTGCTTCACTGGTCACTGCTATGGATCGTTTAAGCTGAAGAACAGATGGTTCTGCAGGTTATGTATATCACGACAGACAGTCGCACTTTTGGATAGAATATTTTCTACCTTGCTTGATCACAAGGTGGTAGCAGCTGCCTGCTACCTGAACTCATGCATACTAATCCTCTCTAAAGTTAGGTTTAGTCCTCAAAAGCCAAATTTCATTCATAAGCTGGGTGGTTCACCACACCCTCAACTATATATAAGGTGAACTTACTTAAATATGGGCCTGATCTGTTTTCATCAGAGACCCAACAAGGCGGCAAGATAGCAACTTATTTTTCTCATAAAGCTCCTAAACTATGCCATATTTTCAAAATAGTTTCTAATGACTATCACATGGCTTTGCAAACTGCAAAGTTTCAAGCAGAATCATAGGCTGACTGGGGCTGGGGTAACTAGTTATTTACTGTGTACGTAATGCAAAACATAATGCCACCATGTAATCTTGTCTGCTATTAGTACAGAAATGTTCCTCACTGTGTGTTGCACTACACTAATCTGTATTTCAAATGTCTGTAGGTGCGTAGGCTGAAAATTATGTGACATGCACATAAAAGTAGAAATTTTGCGAACATTATGAAGCAGGACTAGGATAATGTCATCTTAGGAAATTAGATAGTGACTTTATTGTTCACCTTCAGGAAGGGTGAAGTTGTGTTCAGAATATTGTTGAAGTAGAACATGGTTCTTTATTTCCATGGTTGCTATATGATAGAAGTGGAAAAGTAAGCTGCTCCCAGAACTTTTGTTGCGATATGTGATAGAGTGGCCTCTTTTCCAAAATGAATTGTTCTTATAGCTGTAGTCTCATTTTATTATGGATATGCTTTAATGAATGCAGACATATTTCTTCCAAGTTAACAAATACTAGTTGCTTATAGTTCTCCAGTATGCAAAACAAATATTATATGACTTCTTGTTAAACAATCCAGAAATATTAAGGTTGTGACTTCCCTCTGTTCCTTAGTTTGAATAAAGGTAGATCTTTCGTATATCCTTTATGTAATTGGGAATGTGGTGGTGTAAAGCTTTTCTGAACATGTTGACAATCTCTGACAGAAGTATGCATGCATGATACAGGTAGTGCGAAAACCAGATCAAATACTGGCGCAAAGTTCAGAACTATGCTTGGGAGTGTCCTCCGGAGGATATCCATCAATGATGAATGTGCAAAATCAGTTCCGTGACAATAACTTTGCAAGGCCATCATTGCCTGTGGATAATGGTTCGATGGGGATGATGAGGAAGAGTTATATTCCTCCTCCTTACACATTTCCTGTCAATCCTGGTACTTCATGCTCTACATAACCGAACTCCTTCATGGCATTAGAAATACTATTTTGAACTCGTGCATGTTATTCATGAATTCTTTATCCATTGGTTACCTTTTTGTCAATATTTCTTGTCATTTTTGGCATTTCTTTTTCTCAGTTTATTGTCCAACTCCAAGTGGAGTGCGAGATTTCATTCCACCGTCATCTTGAAGGTGGCAAACAATTTACATGAAGTTGGGCACGTGAGAAATTAGTCAGACATTTCAAAACTGTGCCCCCTTGCTGTAAATATTTGAGATGGATGGATTGTGGAAAGCTGTCAACCTTTCTGTTTTCTTCGTGTAACTGTCCCTTTCTGTGGTTTGGAATGCTCATGAAATGGCTAATGCTTGGGTAATTCTGAGAATTTTGTGATTTTTCATATTGGAAAAGGCATAAATCCTGCGAACTGATATTCTTTTCATATCTTCCTAAAAAAGTATGTCCTGTACTGACAATGCTTCATCATACAGGTGCGACGTTGGGGAACATGCAACAACCAAATGGCATTATGCCCGTTGTATAGAAATGTTAACCATCAGTCTTTGCTGGCTTTCTCAACAATTAATTGGCTTGGAGGAGGGATGGCGCGGACTTTGCAGTTTTTTTTTTTTTTTCCTAGATGGGTGCAGAAGAGGCACTGTCTTAGTATCAATCAATAGGGGAGGGAACTAAACGTTTCTGGTTCTGTGGGTCGATGAACCACTGAGCATTCTCAGTAACCTATAAACAGATGTGAGAAACATTTAGTGTGTAGACCACTTAATTAAGGGAAGCGACGAGTATGTAGTTTGGGTTTCGATCGTCCAAAATACTGTTTCGTTTTTCGTTTTTTTTTTTTGTAGTTGTTTCAGCATATTCATTTTTAACTTCTATACGATAAATTCAAACTCTACGTGAGTGTTTCATAAATCACCTCAAAGATTGAACTAGATTCATAGAACATGCCTTGAAATAAAGGCGCATTAACAAATCTAGAGCTGGCGAAAGGAGCGATTTTTTCCTATTTTGGTCCAATTCACACTTGAAGATTTGACGGGTGTTAAACATGCAACATCTCTTTTTTAATCCCATACTCTCAAGTTCGTTAATAAAAAACTTTTCATCAACCCAACCCCATGTCACACTTGAAGATCTGATTTCTTAATCTTTTTTCACATCCTATTTTTTCAGAATTGGATATCTGATTCAAATAGGATATATGGTTGGATTGGAACAGGTTGAAAATGGATCTGGGGTCGTCGTAATAGCAAAAAGCATTAGAGGCTTATATTGAAATCAAACCCGGTGCTCTAAATTCGACGAAATCTTAACCAAATGCATTAATTGTCAGATCGAAATAAAAATTCGGCGCGACGACATCTTCAACTTTAAATCCGAACCACTTGGTGCGAGACCAACAACTTCCATTTATTATGCCCATAGATGTCACGGCAGGCAAGCACAAGACAGTGCAGGGCGAAAGCAACCCTTTCTTCCACCACTTTCATCACTATCTAAGGGTTGGGCTTTTGCTCTAATTTCAGACGCACGTCTTATGTTTCTGATTTCTTGATAAACGCCTCATTTTTACTGAGAATTGTCAAATGAAGCCACACCTTTTACTAGCTCTTTAACTTCACTTTAGAAAGGAAAAATTGGAAACTGTTAATTGGAAAAATTGGAAACTGTTAATTGGAAACTAAAAATGTGAGGACCGTATTTAGAATTTCTAGAAGAAGCAAAGCCCTTAAGCACAATTTTTTCCACAACAGATCCGTTCTTTTCATCTCTCCAATTTACTGGATCACATGGAGTTATTATGTGTTCTATTTACTACCTTACTCTGTTTAAATTAATATCGAAAAATGAAGATATCTTTTTCAGGGATGAGAATGATATCTAAGCGATAAGTTGTTACATAAGTCAATCAATAGATTATTTATCCTGATTCAGTATAAACCCCAAGGCTTACCAAAATATATCTTTTTTTTTCGTTTTCTTTTTTTTTTTTGGCTCCCAAATTCAAAAAACTTTTGAGAAGCAAAAAAAAAAGAACATTTATCTATTTCAACATAAGCAGAATTTTAGACCAATTAAAGTCGACGAGATATTCACCATATAATAGCAAGAGGATGAAAGTCGTCTGGCACCGACAGGCGGCAGCTTAAAAAAAATAAATTTTGAAATGTTTATTGTGCCTTTGTGTAATTTCTTCCAAATTGTAATTGGAAAGCAGCGTTTAGCTTTTTTACTTCTTCCTTTTACTAGGGATCGC
Organism: Nymphaea thermarum; assembly: GCA_011799765.1. Taxonomy (NCBI): domain Eukaryota; kingdom Viridiplantae; phylum Streptophyta; class Magnoliopsida; order Nymphaeales; family Nymphaeaceae; genus Nymphaea; species Nymphaea thermarum. The sequence continues at coordinate 49,163 of JAANDH010001361.1, read as the reverse complement.
TTGAAAAAGACGCTTCGATCTTTTTGCCTTTTCATTGCTTGAAAGGGAAGCCAAGTTTCTTTCTGGTACTTTTGAACTTTTTGACATTTGCGTTTGACTTGTAAACTTTTTTATATTTACTGGCACCAACTCCTCTTAAAATCCAAGATTTTGGCCAGGTCCTTAAGTTCAGCCCTTTTTTTTTTTTTCAAATAGCCACGAAAAGCTTACTCCCACCTCATAATTTGAGGTACATTTTTATCATTTTGCAGAAATATTTTTAACTGGCACCAATTTTGCCTTTATAGAAGAACAGTCTTCCATTTAGTCGAAGAGACATTTTGATAATTTTTAGTTCATAACAGACAACCTGCTTCGTTTGATAATATAAGTTATTTTACAATCTCTCATATATGTCTTTTTAAAATTTTAAATCATAATAAGTTATCTTGGTAAAATATTTCAAAGAAAGCCAAAGTTTATTCTTTTTTTTTTTTATTATTGTTACAAAGAGTTAAATATTCCTCATTGACAAATAAATCCTTGTTTATTAACCATGGTATTTCCTAAACAAGTCTTCTATAGCTAGAAAAAGATCAAACAATGGTAACATTTCGATTTGAAAAAAACTCTGCCCTCGTAACAGAAACTTCAAAGTCATCAAACAATAGTGACAATTTGATTTGACTAAACACGAGTCAATTTAATGATTTTACTAGCAACGACGCCTTTACAAGCAGTAGGTTCGATGTAGCAGGTAAAACATTTACTGCCTTTTGAAAATTATGCAATATCAGATGCAGCTATGAGTGCAAGGACTCACATTATATATAAAAAAATAACATGAAAGAAGGAAGAACGTAACAAAATGTAGCTTTTCAAAGATGGTAGGTACACTTGTCTACGTATGTACAGGCAGCTTCATGGATTTTATCCTGAAATTCACCGTGAAAATCCAAAGAAATGATTCTTTCTTTGATTCCACGTCTTCGTTCTAGAGAGACAAATTTTCCCGCAAAAAGAAAGAAATGAAAGAGAAGAGAAGAATGATCCTGTTCCTCGTCATGAATAGATTCTCTTCGTTCTTCAAGCAAAAAGAAATTTACTGTCAATTAAACGCATTTTTTGTGAAATAATATGCATTTTGCAACTAATTATGAAGCATTAAAGTGGTAGCATGACAAATCAAACTCTAAACTAAAATGGCCATCTAACTTTTCAAATTTCATAATTTTTTTATTAAAAAAAAAAACAAAATGCTAGTGGGAGACTAGATTACAGGAGTGGGAGGAAAGCATTAAATTCCAGCCGTTGTCAAGTGGGCTTTCTGGATTGGGACTGTGAGGTCTTTATGAGGATGGCCCATGCTTGTTGACCTTTTAACATGACATAACTACTACTTCCTTCCCATTTCTCTCTCTCTCTCTCTCTCTCTCTCTCTCTCTCTCTCTCTCTATATATATATATATATATATATATATATATATATATATATATATATATATATATATATATATATATATATATATGGGAAGTACTTGCATATATATGAAAAAAATGGTCAACACTATTTGTTTGATAGAAGTGATATTTCAGACCATTTTATTAGTATGTACGTAAAACACGAATTTTCAAGTCATAAAACTTGGCACATTATGGGACATTGACGTTTTCAGACATTAAAAATATTAATTTTGATGTTTGAGATATATGATTTAAAGCTTACCTTCGTCTAAAAAATGCACGTAAGTGAGAAATATGAAAAACACTTTGTTCCTATCTTTTTGTGTGTGTATTCATTCTGAAAATTCCCTCACGGGTGTTGGCACACATGCAAACACGAACAAACAAACAAACAAGAGCGCAGGGGACAGCCAAAAGTTAATTGGGCACAATGGCACATCGTTTTTGGAGTATCCTCACGCGTACATAGGGGCGGAGGGAAGAGGGGGGGGCGCCTAGGCCATCGCCCCACCCAAGCCAATGAAAAAGTAAATTTTTATATTGAAAAAAATAATATTTTTTAATTACATAATGTATTTTTTGTATTAGAATTCAGTTTGGCCCTACCCGAATCCAGATGTTAAACTACCGACCCGTCCTTGAAAAAAATCAAGACTCTACCCCTTGACACAAAATATTTCTTAATCAATCTATAATTTGACAAAAGAAAATGCAAAAAGAATCTTATTATTTATGTTTCAAAAAGTTGGATATTGAATCAATTAATGACGTTTGTATAGTCACTAAAAATTGACTAGTTGCGTCCATTTTATTGATTTGTTTACAACGGAAGTGCGGCAGACCAACTGTATGTTTATGATTTTTATCAGAAAAAGCGTACGAAAGCGAGTTCCTGCCTTGTTAAGACAGTTGAATTTTGAAAAAGAATATGAAAAAGATTTTTTTTTTTTTCAATTTATTGGCTAAATGTCAAAATCTGTTACCCCGTTCAAGTTTTCCAAAATTCGTCCTTAAAATTTATTCAACCAAGAAAAATCCTCTTTTGCAGTAACAAAAACTGTGAGGTATAAGAACAAAAAGACGATCATAACCTGAACTTGAAGATCTTTTAGACATAACATAAAGAAGGAGGATGGTTTTATGAGGAAACCAAAAAAATAAACAAAAAAATAATGTGTATATCAGAGTTTTATGAGGATTCAAAATCAACGTTCCAAACTCCATACTTTTCAGTTTATAAAATTCTACCTACAAATGAACTTTTAGGTTTTGCATATAAAAATTGCATTTAAGTCATTAGTTTCTTGAAAAATGTTTGTAAAAATTCTAAGAACTTAGTAATGTATTTGAGTGTTCAATGGGCACATATATATATATATATATATATATATATATATATATATATATATATATATATATATATATATATATATATATATATATATATA
>JAANDH010001361.1:0-46172 GCA_011799765.1 Nymphaea thermarum | reverse complement strand
GTTTAGACCTTTTTTTTTCTTAGTTTTTCTTTCGACCATCTCTCAAGAAAGATCTTCATGGTAGAGTCACCGTTCACTTACACATTCTTTATCAAATTCAACTATATCATTATTTTGGGCATGCCAAAAAAAAGTGGTAGCGATTATTGAATATGAATTTTGCATGTGAACTATTGGCCTTTGAATGCAGCCATGAATGTTATTTTATGTAGCGTTTGACTCACGAGAGGTGTTTGGGGGAGAAGCAATGTGACATCCAACTCCTGTGACGCATTGACATCATGGCGGGCCACCCATCCGATCACCAATAACTAATTCACGTCAATGGAAAAGGCATCTAGATCAAACCCCCCCACCACACCATGAGGGGGCGTTTGATTACAATGGACGTAATATCCTAGGTGGGATATTGAGATCTTATTTTTCAACTTTATAAACATTTTGTCCAAAGATTCATAGATTGCTTTGCGAAACCTTTGTATCATAAAATTTGTGAATTTTTTGAGCATCATATCTCTCTCCTATATGACTCTCCAAATTTAACTAGAGAAAATGAAATATCATTTTGCAATTTTTTTTATATATAATATATATAATGGAAAAAATTGAGAGGGTGTCGGGACTCGTACGCCCCTACTAGATGCTTCGACTCTTGGTTGATTGATAGGATAAAATACTTCTCCTGCTCACTTAAAGCTTCTAATAGCAATTTTTGGTACAAGGCTTTTGAGTTCATTAATACTCAAAGTCTGAAGCAAAATTTGGTAAGAAAATTCTGCCAATGGAAAAGTAAAGTTCTTCACCTTATAATTTATGAACATTTATTATCATGCTAATGTAATTAATAACTTATCTCAGAAAATGTGAAAGAAAACAGTTGTTGGCAGTTTTTGTTTTCAATTCTTTGTTAGATGTATGAACAAGGTTTTCAAAATATCTAGATATTCCTTCCTGGAGATCTTCCTTCATAAGACATCCGGAGGCAAATGAGTTTTGGAAAAACCACGAAGAACTGCAAGAGAAAAGTAGTGGACGTTCTAGTCATTCAAGAAAAAGTTTCGGATGGAAAGGTAATTACGAACTAAGCTGAAATGTTTGATGCATCCGTTAAAATGGCAATTAATGACAGAGAGCGTCTGTTATTACAAGCCCTCCCCTTCCATTTTCCTGTCTTTTTGCCATTTTCCTTTTAATATATTTTTTTCCACGTAGCAGAGTGGATGAGCAAAACGACGCCCGCAATAAACCAAGGTTGGTCGGAAACCCTAAAGCTTTTCTTCTCCCCTCTCTCTTTCTGCGCGAGGTGGAGGATGTGTTGATGCTGCGATCTTGTTGCAGTGTCATCAGCTTCTCTGAGTGAAAACAGGAGAAATTAGCTCGATTTTGGCTTCTGTCTTTCTGGTTCTGTGGTTCGGCCGAAATTTGTGTTTAGCCTCCTTGAGGGGTATCCGGAATGAAGGAATCGTCGTTTGCAAGCGAAATCCTTTCCTTTTTTGTGCTGCTGAGCCTCCAGAACGAATGATCCGACTGAACACTGAGCTGCTTGAAGGCTTCTGCTGCGAACTTTGATCAGTGGTTGTTGTTTTTGTTTTGGTTGGCTCAGGAGGGTTAGCGCCTTGTAGATTTTTCTTAGGACTTGTTGTATCGATATCTACCTTTTTTGGCAGTTAGTTATGTCTATTCTCCTCGAGATAGATCTTGTATACATTACAGTGGATTCTGGGGAATAGTGGTGGCTTTGTACATAAAGAGATTGGGATGGGATGTTGTAAAAATGTGGCAATTTGAAGTGTTTATTTTGTTTGTTGGAGGAGAATTCGCTTAGGAAGTGGGAGTGGTATACGGAAATGTCTTTCCGGAGTATAATTCAAGAAATGAAGGGTGAACTGGGGAGTATGTCTAGGAAGGGTTTTGAAGTGAGGTTGGGGTATGGGTCAAGATCTAAGGCACACGGCGGGAGCGCGGGATGTGGCGGAGACTCCGTCCACGGCGAGAATGAGGGCCCTAATAAGCAGAGCTGTTGGGCTAATATGCCGCCAGAGCTGCTGAGGGATGTGATCTTGAGGGTTGAGGCAGCTGAGGAAACATGGCCGCCCAGAAAACACGTGATCGCCTGCGCCGGGGTCTGCAGGAGCTGGAGGGAGATCACCAAGGAAATCGTCAAGACGCCTGAGTTGTCGGGGAAGCTGACTTTCCCAATATCTTTGAAGCAGGTCCGTCAAAAAGTCATTGTGTTTGTCTGTTCTTTGCAGAAAATTTTGGTTGCTGATTTTGTTTCTTGTGATTTGCTGAGATGAACAACGTTTGGGTAACTAAGGAGGTTTTGGGCTTGCTCTTGGTCATTTTGATTAAATGCATCGGATTGTACTTGTTAACACATTACGTGACTGGATGTGATTGCTTATTTTTTCATTGTTTGTTGGAGTAGCACTTCGATCTTGATGCGAATCTTCATTTTTGATCATGCCCGTTTAGTCTTCCATAGTCAGGACCAAATATAAATCTCTTGGGGCTTAGGAAGCGGTGAGGTATTTGCTACATTGAACAGTATGTATTCAATTTTTTAAAACTTTTCTTTGAGATCCTTTTTGTTTAATATTCAGTTAATGATGGTTTACAGACTACTCCGATGCCCATTTCTGAGCACCATTGAGAGAATAAGCCTTGGATTAACTTGCTTGGTTTTCAAGATATACTTGCATTAGCTTTAGATGTTCTATTTGGCAGTACCTCGGAAATTATCTCTTTTTGTTATCTTTGGACTCAACTATTATGTTCCCGGTATATTCTTTTCATATTTCTTAATTAAAGATGACCTGATGACCATTAAAAAATTAAGTATTGGCAATATGCAATGTTGGAGGTTTTCCTTTGTCGGTTATGTCAGAAGCTACATCTAGAATTAGGTTATCTATGCCTTTATTTTTTATGTAAATTTGAGGTCCCAGGAGCTATTCTATGGTATGAAGACAATAATGATTTTGAATTAGATCGATCTTTGAGCAATCTATCAATCATCTCTTGAAAATTTTGAAGTGAACTCAAGTGGTCTTGAGTGAGCATGTTGTGCAACTTACTCTGTCAAATTCTCTCATTGGTGGTTGTTGTTTGATGGCTATCAGCAAAGTTTCTGTCACAATTGCATGAATGACATGGGTGTCACCTCATCTTTTGTTTTTCTGTTATTTCATATGTGCTGAAGAAATCCGCGATTTTACTTTTTTCAGCCTGGACCAAGAGATGGCATGGTGCAGTGTTATATAAAGAGGGATCGTGTTGCTCATACCTATCGACTCTACCTTGGTCTCACTCAAAGTAATCTGTCTTTAACCTTTTCTATATTACCAAGTCTTTTTAATTTACAACATCATCAATTACTGTTGCCTTTATTGAATTTTTTTCTATTATACTGTTTTTTTGTGGTTTTCCTTGTACTTATGTCTTGACATGAATAAAGTTTCTAATAAGCTTTTTAATGGCATTTTGTAAAGCAGTGAAGCAGTCTGTTCCAAGATTTTCATAAAATTTCATCTTGATCTAATATCCAGTTTGGATTGTTTACACTTTACAGCACTGGCGGAAAATGGTAAATTCCTTCTTGCAGCAAGGAGGGTTCGGCGTCCAACTTACACGGATTATATTATTTCTTTAGATGCTGGGGATATGTCCAAGGGAAGCGGTACTTATATAGGGAAGTTGAGGTGAGTTCTAATATCAAAATCGTTCTTCACTGAAGACCAATGGGCTGGTTTCTCTGCTGAAGAACTTTATCAATGTTACTGGTGTGGATTTCTTTTGTATCTAGCGATAGTCTTTTTCAGTGAATGTGAGTTAACATCTCTTGTCTATGTTGTTAGATCGAACTTCTTGGGCACAAAATTTACTGTCTATGATGCACAACCTCCTCATGCTGGAGCTGTGGTGACAAAGAGCCGGTCAACACGATTGGTTGGTTTGAAGCAAGTCTCTCCAAGAGTTCCAGCTGGAAATTACACTGTTGCCCATATTTCTTATGAGTTGAACGTCCTAGGTGCCAGGTACAAAACTAACTTCAGATCTATCTACTAAATGAAAGGAGAAAGCAGAATAATTACTCCTTTCAAGTGGTTTGGTCATTGTTAATAGCTTATGTGTTATTTACTTGAAGATTCCTGTTACTGATTGCCAGATTTTTGCATTTTTTTTGTCTTATAGCTTGCCATTGCTAAATCAACATTTGTCGCCTAGAGGATACACTGCCCGTTTTTAGTTGAAACTTGAAAGATAGCTGAATTTTTTATAGTTTATAAGTTTTCAGAGTTTTAACCCTTTTCCCGTGATGAAAAATCACACAAGCAACAATATTTTGATTAATCAATGGTCATCTTTTGTTACTAGCTAAAAGGTCATAGCTTTTATTGTTTGCTTTAGATGTATTCAATGGTTCATATTCTTGAAATTGTTAACATGTTCAATGCTAAAAACCAGGGGACCAAGGAGAATGCATTGTGTTATGGATGCCATTCCAGCAACAGCAATTGAACCTGGTGGCGTTGCCCCAACACAGACTGAGTTTCTGCTCAATGGCCTTGACTCCTTCTCATCATATCCTTTTTTCAGATCTAAGTCTATTCACTCAGAAAGTTCATTCTCAGGCCCACTATCTAGTCGAAATGGTGCAAAAGATGGAATGCTAAGTTTGAAAAATAAAGCACCAAGATGGCATGAACAGCTGCAATGTTGGTGTTTGAATTTTCGTGGGCGTGTGACTGTTGCTTCAGTGAAGAATTTCCAGCTTGTCGCATCACTTGAAAACACTCAAGTTACTCATGAGCATGATAAGGTTCTCCTGCAATTTGGGAAAGTGGCAAAAGACTCATTCACGATGGATTATAGGTACCCTCTTTCTGCTTTTCAGGCGTTCGCGATATGCCTCAGCAGTTTCGATACCAAGATTGCTTGTGAGTGAAAGGTAAATATGCACTGTTTCATCCAATGTTATAAAAGGCGTAGCGTATCGCGTATCGGTCGGGCTGACCTATACGCTGTATCGTAACGTATCGTAAACGTAGCGTAGCGTATCGTAAAATTAATTTTTTAATTTTAAAAAATATTTAAAAATCAGAAAAAATAGAGAAAAATTATTAAAAATCAGAAAGAAAACAAAAACTCAGAAATCAAGAAAAATGNTCTTTCATGATTTAACAATAATATTTTCCAAATCGATGAATCCTTGGTTATTTTTTATGATAATGTGCAAAATCTCTCCCTCCTACGTCTCTTGGAGTCTTTAAATACAAGAAGATAGAGAGGGAGGAGTGTTTAAACTTTAAAAAATAAAAATTTTTGTGTTTTAACCCGTATCGTACGATACGGGGGTGTATCGTCGATATCGTACGATACGGCCCCCGTATCGCCCGTATCGTGCGATACGTGTACGATACGGACGCGTATCGTTTTTAAACAGTGTATCGTATAGGTTTTCTTGACCTATACGATACGTATCGTACGATACGCGTCCGTATCGTACGATACGGATAACACTGGTTTCATCTGTTTTCCGAAAGATTGCCTGCCTGCAGTAATCTATAAGTGTTTGGATTCTTGTATTTCATGGGTTACAATAGAGGCTTATTTTGTTCCTGCAAGAGTTACGAACCTTAGTTTATCTCGAAAGAAGTTTTTCTTCTGATAAGAACGTATAATTTGCATTGAGAAAGTTCTTGCAACATCGTGGCCCCTAAGTATATACTTTGCCACTTGTTGACAAGCTCTTTAAGTAGCTGTCAACTGTGTTGTGCTTCATTATCATTTTGTTCTTTCTGCTACATGCTTGGGTGTAAGCAACAAGTACTGACTTGGATTCACCCCCGTCTTACGTCAGGTGGACTTACTAGAAATAATGTTTTGTTGGCAGAATAATCAGCAGACCCATCACTTTCATCATCCTTAATGACTAAAAAGAAAAACCTGCTAAACATTATATATATACATTTGGAATTTCGCAAAAGATAAATTCAAAACAATAACTGAATAAAGCAGAAAATGATTGTCTTGTTCTTCTGTATATGATTTGATTTGATTTGATTATGTGAGCATGATGGTGCTGGAATGCCTCAGATGATTGAGAATATTTTTTGGGATCACTGTCATCATCTTTCTAGAATTTGGTTCATTATCTTAATGGGCAACTTTTGTATAATTTTAGGTTTTGGCACGTGGCCTTAATTCTCACCAACGGATGTGCTCCAGGTTGACTGTTGACACCACCTTTTTATATAGTTTCTGGAATCTTGGTGCATGCTTAGGCACATGCACTTGTGTGTGTACATAACCTTTGGAAGTATCTCAGGCTGCTGTGCTGATGGACCCATGATCAGCTTGTGTGGCAATTCCTGGAGTTCCAACTGTATGCTTTCTCTGTTCAATTGGACAGGTTTGCAAGAGTTTGATCATTTAACAGTGACGATTGTAAGTTGTAATTGTATTTTCATGTAATTCTTGCTTTCATACTCTTTTTGTTGGTTTATCTCCTCTTTGAACTTGCAGTTCACATTGGAGTGGTCTAATTTTAGAGAAATGAAATGTGATGCACGTTGAAAGCGAGCCTTATACTACCATGATTTGTAAGAACATCATCATGGTCGTTCTCATCTACAATTTGGATGGCCGGACAGAGAGAGAGAGGTTTTTTTAGGGTCTATTCTTCATCTTGCTGATAGGATTTTCCTTAATTATGAGCTCGCCTTTTGGTCATAAACCTTGTTATCAACATCCTCACATTTCTGAGTTTTCTGATATAGGCAACGCTCTTGTGGATAACCATGAAACAGGGGCCCACCTATGCCCTCGCCTTTTAACTCTTTTAAGAACTAACTAAGGTGGAGTTGCAGGGGCCCCCGCTTTTACCTTTTTCTCTATGAGAATGAAAAACCACTTTTTGAATGCAGAATTTTGACTGAGGCCCTTTAAAGCAAATTTTTAAACAAAAAGTTTATAAATGGAGCCCTCTTTTTAAAATTGCAACTAAAAAGGTCGGCTCTAAGTAGAAGAAGCTCTCACCTAGTCAGTCCGATTTATTGCAGTAAAAGAAGAGAGTGAGAAGATAGCCTCCAGTGATTTAACCATGGAACTTCAGACACGATGGAGGCGCTTTTTAAAGTTTGATATTTTGGATGCTTGGAGTTGGGGTTATCCCTTTCTTCGAAGGTGTGGTTCAAAATAACTTTCAAAATCTAGAATTGAAAATGAAAAAGAAATGTCTAATCCCAATATGGATAAACAAGTGGAGAAGTGGATGCCATCAGGAGGATGGTCAGGACAGCGGGTGGACCCAAATTTTGGACGTGGTACCGGAAGGATTCGATCCGTGATGGCAATTTGTCAAGGGCCAGTTGGACCTGATCTGTCAGGGGAAAGCGACTCGGAACACGACAAAATTTCCTATCTCAATGCGCTTGTGGCGTTTGTGCCACAAAACCCCTTCGTATTGCTAACTGGTAAACTGGTTTTAGGGTCCCTATTTTTGTTTTCTTTTGCTAGTTTTTGCTTCTTTTATTAACTTATACACTCTGCTAAGTTAACACATGGCTATGGCAATTTATTTAAATTTGAACTTCCTTCAAGTTAAGGGTCTGAAAATCTAGTTAATTTCCCAAGTGAACCGAGCTTGTGTTGGCTTAGATTGCATAAACTTCTTAGGGATGACGTTGGAAATTTGCCTGATCATTCCCCAATGGTGCCCATTCCAAGTTCAAAGAGAAATGAAGACCTGGTTCTTTGCTGTTAAACCAGTAAGTGTTCTTTTTGACAAGGGTTAACATTCTCTATGTGCATCTTCAGATCCACGAAGAGTTTGATGGACAAGCTTATGCACAATCGCCTTTTAAGTGCGTAACTGCAAATGCTTTGTGAACTGTTTGGTAAGAGTTTACGGTAATCGCCAGAGACCAACATGTGTTGTAACATTTTATTACATTCCAATAAACCTAGTTATCGAGAAAAATGCCAAATTTTGTCTTGTATGATAAGGAATCTTTGAGTTGGAAAGAAACATTTGATTATTGATGCTGATGGCTATCAAACTATCCGTTAAACCTACACGAACTTCGTCCATAAACTTTTACTAAAGCAGTAAACTGTTTTCTGCACCATCGCTGCCAATAAGAGACTCCCCTAGAAGGAAGAGCACCAAGAGTTTTTAATTCAAGAAACAACGTGGAACTGGGAGGTGTACCAAAAGAATTGTTTTCTACCGATAAATAAGTTGGAGGGATCATATCTTGGCAACCACAATAGGCAAGAAGAGAGACACAAGGAGTTGGGTCCTCTGGATTGTAGCTGTCAGGATCGAGTTATCCCTAATTACACGCATCCAAAGAACTGGGATTGTGTGAGAGAGAGAGACCATGAAGCAGCTTGGATTATGTTAACAGAGCGGGCATAAGTACTAGCAAATTTATCGTTAATTTTTTGGAACTCATCGGAGGTTTCTGATTCTAACTAAAGTTTGCCTTTAGTAATTACTTTTCCTTGCTGAAATCAAGCTTGTGGACTCTTAACTGAAGCCACCCTCGAATCTAGTCATTAACAAAATAAAAAACGGTTGAAAATATAAACATACAGAATTAGGAAATTCCGTCTCTGTAACCTCTACTTGAGTGTATTTGGCTATAATATAATTGGAAGATCACATACATTCTTCTCATTCTACATTATAGAAACAAGGAACAGAAACTTCCCGAAATGAGCCTAACTGCCACACGAGTATCACCAGCTACAGTACAGTATGTAAATATTTACATCGCCAAAGAAGAGTAAGACTGAGAACCCGCTCATGCTGGCACCAGTAATGTCTCCTCTGACTGAGCGGCCCCAACGAAGGAGAGCTTCTGCTTGTTGTCTGGGAGGTCATCAATATCTTTTTCAGGCAACTCCAGCCCCCGGAAGAACTCGGTGAACTTTGGCCAGTGTTCCGGTGAGAAGAAGTATGCACCCATTCTGCAGTAGTTGAATGTATCTAAGCTCCACTGGTCATTCTTAAGGTTCTCTTTAATCCTACTGAAATTGTCTGGTATACCGGAAACTGATGTGTTTTCCCCTGATAATGACACTCCATGCTCGAAGCAAGCCGCTCTTATTTGCGAGATTACGGACTCCGGGCTTGATAGCGCTTCAGATGGTTGATGAGCATCAGAGAGGTCCATCCCTGGCAGCACTAGTGTAGCTGAATTTGCGGCAAACATTCTGGCAATGGCGGTATAGCCGTTTCTTCTGTCAGTATTGTAGAATCCCGCTGTCAGCTCAGCAGAATGTGACCGACTCTTGTACCAGCTGTGCACCAGCGGGACCTTGCCGAAGATGGTGACTGGGCTATCGCCGAAAACCTGTGACGCGAGAGAGAGGATGCGATCGCCGTGGTCAATCAGCTGGCCTGAATACCAGCCGAGGAAGAAATCACCATATGGTGTCTCCCAGGAACCTTCGGAATCCTTGAAGAAGTTGTTAGTGTGTGGCCAGTGGTTGTAGTTAGGCGCATCATGAGGGCCGGATTGACCCCAAAGAGTATTGCCTGAACTTTCAGCGTGTTGCCTCAGGCTGGAAAGCATGTGTTTGTCATAACATTGAAACTCTCCGACCCCCTGAATCTTGCTGCGGCGATTTTCCGGGAATGAGGGGTACCTAAGCTCACCATCCGGGCCAAGACTCACTGAGATATCCTGTTAGAAAATTCGAATTTCAGACCAAAAAAAAAAAAAAGGAGGACAGCCATTGACGACAGAAACAGTCGAACCCAAATAAGAGAGACTGTTCTTCATCCAATATTGCAGATCATGTTTACCGTGATTGTGGTGCCCAAGAGGCTCGAGAACGACGACTTGAATTCAGAAAGATATTCTCCATAGACTTGCATGGGAGACTTCCCCGCAAGTACCGGAAGCTCATCAACTGCCAACGACAAGCAGTGCATGTACCGTTTTCCGGCGCGGTCCCTGAAGAAAATATCAGGTTCCCTTTCTCCGATCTTGACCACCCACGAAGGAAGCGAGATGTTGGGTCTACCATGGAGACAGAGAGAAAACCGGAGCTTAAGCCCGGAATCACGGATCAGTTCAGCAAGAGATTGATATGCAGACCAGTTGAATTTTCCCTCAGATTCATTCCCTACGATGCCCCACCACACTGGGACGCTCACACCCGTAACACCAAGCAGCTTCAAAGCTTTCAATCCGGCGGAGACGGCCTTCATATGGTTCAAGTTGTTGTCGGGCGAGACTGTATCAAGAGGAAGTGCTACGTAAAACGGAGTTCGACCACTCTGCGGGACAACGTTCAGAAGAGTTAGGGGCGTGTTAAATGGTAGGAATTGAATGCCAACTAGTTTTTACTTTCAAGTCTCCATGGATTGAAGGAAACGTATTTACTTCAACCCAAATCAAACAAGTTGACACTTGAATCGGTTTCGCGTTATTAAATCTTCAAAGCCAGACTCTTCAGCTGATCAGTTTGAAATTTACGAGTTAACTAGCATCATTTTATTTACAGAAACACAGAGAAAAAAAAAGGAACTGACAGATGGAAACGAAAACAAACATCTATAGAGGCGCTTGCACCACAACAATTATCCCACCAATAAACAACTACCCAAGTTGCTACTTAGTAAGAAAAACTACCCACCAAAGCCAGTAGACCCAAACAAATACGAGTTTTAAACATCCCGAATGGATTCCATTAAAGTCTTAGAAGACCACTTTGGCCTCTTACGAAACATAGGAAGCCTAGCCTCACGTATATAATCACTGTGAGATTTTATTCATTTCAGGAGTAAGTACCAGTTAAAATTTCTTATACCTTGTTCCCAAAAATATCGATTAGCTCAGGGCATAAAACAAATATCAAGGATAACAAAGCTATACTACATGAAAAAGGATCTTCACTGTCGACCATTGGAATTTTCTAAGAGGAAAATGAAAAACAGAAAATCGTGGGAGGAAAAAAACAAAGAGGGAAAGAAAAGAGACATTTGAATTTCTTTCATTGCCTCCGAGTACGCGAGGCAACAAGTCTGACGCGTCGAAGGAGGATAGTGAAGGTGGACAGACAATCTCGTCTTTTCAAAGAAACAAGTCAATATGGACATATCCCGAATTTGGCTGAAAGTAACAGGCCTTCTACCCAACAAAAACACAAAATTTCTCCACGCTGTAAAGAAGAAACAGAGCAAGGATAAACCTTGTGGCAAAAACAAAGAAAAAATCTAGAGTCTGTTCCCGATCACCAGAACACGGGGAAAGTTCTAAGAAACAAAAATCAGGAGGAAAGAAATCTAGCGTTTTATAAAGACACTCCCCTGACTGCACGGAGCAACAAAGGGGGAAAATCCTGAAGCAAACCCCTTACATAGCAACCAGAAAGTATAGATTTAAGCAGACAAGAGAAGAAAAACAGACACCAAGATCGAAATTTTTTACCTTCTTATCGTGCGAACGCTTGCCGGCTTCCTTCTCAACGACGGCCAACTCTGCCCTGGTGGCTGTCACCAGAGAGACTCCAGCCGCCCTCCTCCGCCTCCCCCCGGCCCCTGCGGAACCGAACCCGATTGAATTCAAGTCCCTTCTGGAAGGCGCCAATTCTCTGCAACATCCGGCGAGATCCGACTTCAAAAGTGCCGAGTTCTTTCTCCCGGCGGGAAACTGCGCGCTTCCGATCACTGAAACCTCCATGATTCCTTTTAACAAAAAATCAGGAAACTCGACCCGTTTGATATGACAAGAAATCAGACCCCTGGGTTCAATATCACTGATTTCAGGAAAAAAAAATCCCAGTTTATAATAGAGAGGGAGAGAGAAGCCCTTTTCTCAATGAAAAATCCAGGAAACACCCAGCAAAACTAAACTTGTCCGGACAGACAAATCCTCCTAAAATCGGATAAACCAGGAAATTTCGTGATCTCATAATGAAAATATGGGATTCAGCCAAGGATGAGAATCACCAATAAGAAAAAGTATTTTGCAAATGATACAGGACGAAACCGAAGCTCCTACTTTACCGAGAAAGGAAAACCCAAATATCTAAATATGCAAACAGGAACTGATTATATCCAGAGAAAGAGAATTCAGGATAATTTACAGACAGACGTCTGCTAGATACTCGATGGGCAACGAGAATCCAGGGAGGAGAAGTATTAACAAGATCTTTCAGGATAAGAAAATAAGAAACGACTAACGATGAGCCGTCTAGGATGACCAAGGGATGAAATCGTAAGGCTGAGAAATTTTCTCCTTTGCTCTCTTTGCAGCAGAAAATCGAGCGAAGAGAGGAGAAAGGAAGGAGTTCCGCGTGCAGAGAGGAGGCTGCATGCGCTTATTTGAAGGAAAACTCGGGGGGAGGGGGAACACTGAACTGTTGCCCTCATCCTTGCAGAAAACTACCAAAATGCCACAACCTTACAGAAGAGACCGCGTGCTGTGTGGGTACGTGTTGTGCGACCAAACCAACTAAACCCTAAACTTAATTCAAACATACTTATTTTCAAATAAACGTCTGTTTAAAAATATATGTCAAATTATTTTGAGCAAAAAAAAAAAATTTGGTCTTGTGTTTGCTCTAAACTTTCAAAGGAATATGATGTCAGCATGTAATTGGAAATTAAAAAACTAGAATACTTAAAAGATGCTTAAGAACAACGTGATTATTATAGAAATCTACTCAAATATTTGAGTAATTTAATTGTTTCATAAATCTATCTCAATATAAGACACTAACACCATATTCTTATGCCAGATGATTTTTGTTACTAAAAAATTAAATTAGATGAATACCCGAATTGGGTCCCTCTTAAGTCTTATCATGGGAGAAATTTCACTACAATCATACTAAAAGAATTACATAGGATGCACATACCAGACGTCAGCTTATGAGTGTCGTGCCCCTCAACAAAAATAAAATAAAATCACATCTCTACGACTGACTATAGTATCACGACAGATGAAATCTTGCTACCAAATTACAACAATTGAAATATGTATAACTTTTAAACTTTTTTCTCCCACATACTTAATTTTGGATGTACTTATCAATCATTTGCTAAAGAATTAAACACATAAATCATCATCTTGTCATCAGGCAGTGTGAATGAAATTTCTGGGCAGTTGATGTTCGAATCACATTGTTTAAGAAACTGGAGTCATTAAACAAATAGAGTATTTTGTTTTTGGAATTAAGAAATACATAAAACCTAGAATTTTGATTACATTTTAGTTTGATAAGGAATTATGATTCTGAAATTTTAATTATTGAATCAAAATGTCAAACCATCAAACACTCCTTAAATTTCAAATCTCATCTTGCACAAATGCAACATAGATTAAGGTTGAATTGGGGGTTTGGACCTCAAATCTATGGATATGAGATCCTAAAATCCACATTGAAACAAATATGTTTTAGTTATGCATTAATAATATAACAAGATGTATTTTATAAATTGTTTTCAATATTTTCTGAGCACATCCGCAATCTGTCCTATTTCCGGTTTACGTGAGGTGGCATTCTCGAAATTTGGAGCATCGTCGGGGCATCTGTTCGGCAACCGCGAGCGCAGAATAGAAATGATATGCCACGTGGAGGGCGGAGCACATTCAGGCCACATAATAAAAGATATAAAGGAGAAAAAGTTCCTTCCGTCTACGCTTTTGCGGTCGACAATGAGGATATCGCTGTGACGTGGCGTCCTGTTGAGGTGACAGGTAGGAGAGTGACGTCAGGACAGTAAATCGTCATATCTCTGCCACGTGTCATTGCCCACCAACTCTGGTGACATGGCATTTGGGAAAACTTGCTTGTTGATTTTACCCATCCTACCAAACATTAGTTCCAATAGACACTAGTTCGATTTACCTGGGCGTCGTAGCAGGTCGCACTGGTTTATCAGTAAAAGTTTGATCACCAATTCGATTCTTGTGGGTGCTATTCATTTGAACTGTAAACATTTGCAATGGATACACAAGACTCCAATTAGTGGCGTGTCGCTCCCTATCAATGTATCAAAACAACCTTCAACTTCGAAGGGCAAAGATGAAAGAAAAGGGCTTTGCTTTCTTCAAACTATTTCCTCTTACCACATCAAACTATAATCATATCAGATTCATCCATACCAGGTCTTGAAAAATTGAATATGGATCCTATATGAGGTGTTTGGCAAGTAACAAGTTGTTATTGTTTCATGAATTTGCCTAAAAAATGGTGGTAGATTCATGGAACATTGCGCCCGCAGCATTTCATAAATATATCTATTCTTTAGGGCATATTCATAAAAGAGTCTCAAATGATTATTGTTGCCAAAGAGCCCCATAGGAATCATTTTCTTCCATCACAAAAGAAAATCATTCTCAAGAGTACAGAAGATGAAACTTCGATTTTCGTGGTTCTCTCGGAAAATTATTCCAAAAGGCGCTAGCAATCTACACACTCTGGGTTTTTTGTGTTGGGATCGAGCCCATGCTACACCGAGTCTGGCCTAACGGGATCTGGATTTAACGGCTCTCTGAAACGGAATCAACGGGCAAGAGTGTGTCCGATCATCCAAATCCAATATTTAGATGCGGACAAGTAGGATGGGTCGGTAAAACCATGAATTTAAATTTCCTCGAGTTTGAGATTCGGGGTAATCAAATGCCTTCTAAGAATATATTTCCCGTTCATCTTTTAGGAGAAAGAAAAAACAAGAGAGAAAGACTAGCTAAGCATAAGCCAAATAAAATTTCGTTTTCTAGAACTTGAGATCCCTTGAAGCTGAAGGAAAGGCAGAGTTGAACACCCAAAGTAAGAATCTCTTAGCACAAACAGGTGGCAGTGAGCTCGACTCTCTTGACTCTCTATCTTGAAGGAAAAGAAAAAGAAAGACCCACAAAAAATCTTTAAATGTTTTGTGAGAAAAATGAAACTAGGAAAAAAGAAAATAACACCAAGTTTTTCTATTATTTGATAGGGCAAGACCATACATCAGCATCACTGTGGAGAAACAAACTGTCGGCAAACATTATCTCAAATATTATGCCCATTTCTTACACCCAAACATTTCATGACAATTATTAGCAAGTCCCCTTTTGTTGTTTTCCACTTTTTTTTTTCCTAGGAAAACCTGAACCCATGAAGCGAAAGCACCTTCAATGACCTGTGAAGGCATATTCAGGGGTTTATCTCCTCCACATGAGATTGGTCCATTTCAGAATCTGGGCAGGCAAGTTTTGGAAGTATGCTGAATTATTGAAGTTCATGTACAATAGGTAATCTTTGTCTCTCTGCATTATGGACCTTTTCACATCACTGCTCTCTGCCTATTGTGAGCATATGTGTCAAGCTTATCCCCACCTAGGTCATGCTTGTAATGGAAGCCTCACATAGCTTAGAATCCCTTAAATGGCAGCCTCTCATTTTCTTTCTTCTTTTCTGAAAACAATAGAGGGCTTCTAGGGTTTTAGGTAGGGGGATGTTATATCGAAACTTTATTATAATATGTCAACACCTTCATTTCCACTAATGGAACAGTATAATTACATATGGTTGGAAAAGAAAAACAAAAAATCAGGGACATGTTTTGATATGTGAATGATGGAGAAAAGATCATAACATAGGGCAGATTTACCACATCTTAACATACATAAATTCACACATTTTGCAATGCATTTGACCCCTTTTTTTTCTTATATGTTGGCGTGCATCAAATGCTTGATTTTCTTTATTTACGTATACACATTTTGTTAATTTTTAGTTTTTTATATATGAGTGTCCCTTAAAAATTTCCAATTTGAACTGCCAGTGCCCCTGAACAAAAAAATTTCTGATTCCGTCACTGGATTGAGCCCACATTTGAGTAGAATTATATCCGGAGTCCGCGTTAAGAAGCATGTACCATTGACAATGGGGCGGATCATTGAACTGCAAAAACCCAACCCACGAACAAAACTGGCATGTAGGGAAGGTTCATGGACCATTTTTTTCAGCCACCTGTTTCTGATATTATCAGACCAAGCTTGTCATCCTGTTTTTTCCTGTTTTAGATATTTCCTGACGTGAGGCTAAAATGCCTATAATTTACAGTTATCGATACGTCATAGCCGGCTAAATATCTTGGTCTGTCCCACTTTACTTGGATAAGTATTGGAACTAATCCACCGTCCGGCGCCATAATGCCTTCAACATTATAGGAGATGAATTTTGGACGCAACTCATTTGAGTTTGTATAAAGAATGATTGCCATTGTTGAGTAACAGGTTGAAGATAAAGCAGAAAATAACATAAACAGGATATCAAGATTGGGTATGTAATAAACAATGCGACTACATTGGGGGACATAGTGATTCACAATGGAAGCGGATGCGAGTGGCTTGAGGACCGCACCAAAAAAAAAACACACACACACATCAATAATGCAAATGGCAAATCGTTAACGAAGATTGTAGATCTATTTCAGAACCTAATTTGACGTAGCCAGTGTGCTGCTTGCTCTCTGCTACGGAAAGCAGGTAGAGGGATGGGAGGACCCAGCATAGTTGAGTACATTTGCAGTCAGATGGGACTCGAATTGGGCGCAGACAAGCGCGGTAAAACACTTTCACCGGATACAGCCCATCTGCAAAGCCACTTGATCTTGTTGGTGGGCAGGTAGGTGCAATGGCTGAGCCATAGAAATCCAAACTAGGTTGTGCAATTGGAGATGGGCATCGCCCATTAAGAGCAACCACACTAGATCGAAGGGGTCTGAACAGCTAGGCGGAGCAATTCAAACATCAGAAACCGAGATGCACATTAGAATAATGCACCAAGTTCTGCACTTGGGACAACTTTTGTAATTTCATCTTTTGAATTAAAGCGAGAAAGTTGAGAGGTGTTGAGAATCACGAGGCTTGCGCCAATCAAAAATGTATTTATTCACAGTAACTTAGTGTAAAACATGACTGCGATTCGGCTAGTTGCCCATCGTCGTTGAACATGGAGATGCAGAATTCTCATTGGTACCGCTTCCAACTAATGTCCTTCGTACAGGAAGGCCACCATTCATGAGATGATATATCAAATGGAATTTGTGCTTCAGAAATTACGCAGATCGGCAGAAGTTAGGCTTCACAGCTGCAGAATGGCAGTCGCCACAGCAAACTTAAGATTTAAGAATAGTCATCTGGCGGAATTGAGTCATGATAGCATCCAACTGGAATTGCAACAAGACTTGATATTGGCCGTAAGTAAACATCGAATGAATGTTATTACAGACGCATTAACAGCAGGAAGAGGAAGAGTTATACACCACATTGACCACTAGCAAAATGAACCTTTCTGTTATCTTCAAAATTTTGCTGGCCCCCAAATTGACAGGGCCATGGATGATAGTAAGCACTCCTATGATGATGATGATGATGCTTTTCCCAGTCCAGCTCCCACCATCAGATTAAGCTAGAAATTCCACATCCATCTACATGACAAAGCTAACAATAGAATTGCAGGTAGATGTACACATGAAATCCCAAAGATGAAATAGTTGTACTTTACATCGAATTGACAGATTTTACATAGTTTCAAGACGACTATTCATGGCTTGAATCCGCTGATGTATGTGCCGACAGCATGACCCACAGAGAGTGGCCACGATTTTTTAAAGATCCAAAACTGGGGCTTTCTGTAACCGATTCTTGATTGCAGAAAATAATTATACCGGGGAAACACATACTTCTGGTAGGCAGTTGAACGATAAGAAAGACTTATGTATGTGCTATCATCACTCTGAACAAAACGGAGACATGCCAATCAAAGCAAAATTTAACGTTGGAGTTTTAGGCACGTCAACTTCATTGCAGCACCAAATCAAAGTTGATAAGAGAAATTTACACTCTTCGGAAAAAGCAGATCTCTTCTAACCAAAGACATAAATGAAGTTGGCTTTTTTCGGCTACCCGCAAAGCAAAATGGAGTGAAAGCTACATGAAATAGGCAGCATGTCTTCTCACAGTAGAAAAATGGAGACTATTCCAAAGAAACAGTTCTGCGAAAGAGATAACTGATGCCTCAGAATACTAATAGCACTTTCATCGTTACCATCAACAGGTTTCCATTTATTGTTGATGCTCATGATGAATGTTCGGTAAAACAATAAACTGAAAGAAGAAATCAGCAAATGTATTGGTTTTCTCTGTTCTAACTTTCAAAGGTGCTTCTCTAGAGTTTAGAGACCTTGTGCTCCAAACGGTATCGCGCCTCCCACAAAACTAGCGTTTTTCATAAATTTAGCCATCAGAACTTCTAAAAAAAATGAAAACCGCAAAAATGGTGAACCAAAATTGGTGTCATGTTCTCAGACGCTGAATTCGAACAAAAATAACTGGCTTAGTCACTTTCTTAATCACTTCTTGCTTTACGCCGGCCCTTTCTTCACTGCTCGGTGGAACATTTTCATCAATTCACTTTACATGGCACTTCAAACCCATTTTTACTCGGGTAGCTGTTTTCGGAACTGCAATCAAGCGTTTTGATCTGCGACCAAAGCGCCGTAATCAAGTTCCAGTAACTCGAAAGAAAAAGAAAAACCAAGCGCATCCACGAATAGAACCAGTCGCGCATGGAACAGCATGCCGATGCCTCTTGAGCAACAAGAACTGCAAGAAGAGTAATGCACAACTAATGGCTTCAATGGGAATGAGATGAAAGTAAAAAGAAAAGGAAACCCACATCAGATCGTGCTTCAGATTAGCATTTTGGCACATTCCTCCTTGCCACCAACAAGCCGGGTAGAAGAGACTACCTCGGTTGCGCAAAGTTTCTTGTTGGTGGCTCATGGCCTATGATGCTCTCATCACCAGCAAAGACGTGGGTAATCGATTTAAACGCAAAAAAATGGTGGAGTTCCGTCTCCAGAAAGGATGACAGAGAAGACATGGTGGCGAACCACCACAACCCGTCTGAAACGTTTCTTGCGTATAAAAAAACGATGGAGTTAACAGTTTTCGGAGTGTAAAGGACCAGTATCAGAAACCACTGCTTGGTAGAGAGAGATAGAAAGCGAGAGAGATAGAGAGAGAGAGACGGCGGGGGGTGGGTTCTAGTTTCTAGGGTTTTAGTGAGAGAGGTTAGCGCCAGAGAGAGAGAGACTGAGAGAGACCTGAAGCCACGAAAGAGTTCTAGCTTATTGGGCTTTTGAAGTGAGAGAGGTTCCAGTTTCTACTTTCTAGGGTCCGATGTTGGAGGTGCTGAACCAGGGTTCGGACCGGGGGATGGGCTAGATCCGGATCTCGAGAGTGATGACGAAATCCAGACGCAAAGTCCGATAAGAGGATGAACAACCAACGCACCAACATACACAACTTGGGATCGTACATGATAATTTTGAGCTTTTACGGACAAACGCGTGAAGAGGTCATTGAAACGTAGATACTAAATATCTTTCTAAGCAAAGAAATGTTCTTGTGACAGAAGAAATACACGTTAAAATTATAAATGAATGACCAAGTGTTATTAGTTAAACATTTCGTTCACAAAAGTGTTTTTCATGAAACCACTTGCACAGGTAAAAACTGATAGAAAAATAAAAAGCACTAGTTTATCTTAAAAGAGCAAGTTTATAAGAACGAGTTACTTTTCATCATGTTCGCTGGTGATGATAAGAGCAAGTGTTTCCCCGGTTTTACTATTTTAGATCTTTGCTGACATGAAAGTGAAATTCCTATAATTTCTAAGCATTGATAGGTCGTGGCCGGATAAATATCTTGGACTGTGCCATTTTACTTGGATAAGTACTGGAACTTAGGTTCCCTCAGTCCAGCAAGCCTACCACATTACAGGAGATCAAGTTTGGACGCATCTCAAGGCCGTGACAAAGACTGGTTGCCCTTATTGAGAAACAGGTTAAAGGTAAAAGAAGATAATAACAAGATATCATGATTTAGTAGGTAAATAATGTGACAAACATTGGAAGCATAATGATTCACACACGCTAATGGACGCAAATGTTTTCATGACGAACCAAAACACAGCAGTCATGCTTAACAATAGTCAGCCTATCATCAAGATGGCAATCGTAAACGAAGATTGTAGGTATAATTCAGAAACATAATTTCGACATAAAATGGTGCTAGTGCTTTGCCAGAGAAAGCAGGGTCAATGGCCGGAAACCCTTGAGCAAGATCCAGCCCACCTGCAAACCTACTTGATGTTACTTGTAGCCCGTTAGGTACAGTAACTGAGCCAGAAATCAAAATTAGGTTGTGCAATTGGAGACGGGCATCAGCCACTCAAGAATCAAGATCCAGTGGAGTCAGCACAGTTCGGTAGAGCAACTGAAACATCAAAATCCGAGATGCTTGTCAAGGTAATACACCAAATTCTGTTCTTGGGGAAATTGTGTAGTTTCATCTTTGCAACAAGATTATAGACTTCAGGGCGTTGAGACTTGAGAATCACAAGACCTGAAAAAACAAGAACTATTTATTCACAGTAGCTCAGTGCCAAGGAGTCAGCACAGTTAGGTAGAGCAACTGAAACATCAAAATCCAAGATGCTTGTCAAGGTAATACACCAAATTCTGTTCTTGGGAAAATTGTGTAGTTTCATCTTTGCAACAATTATAAACTTCAGGGCGTTGAGAATCATAAGACTTGAAAAAACAAGAACTATTTATTCACAGTAGCTCAGTATAGAACATGACTGCAATTTGGCGACTTGCCGATCGTTGTTGAACAAGGAGATGCCAGCATTAGTAGTGCTTCCAACTAATGTGCTTCGTACAGGAAGGAGGCCATCATTCATCGGATGATATTGAAGTAAAATTTGTGCTTCAGAAATTAAGTAGAAGTTCCCAGTTTCAGAATTGCAGTCCCCACAACAACTTGCAAGAATGTGAAATTTTGAATCATGATTGCATCCAACTGCCATTGTAACAAGACTTGCTGCCAGTCACAAGTAAACATCGAAGGGATGTTATTTACATAAGAATTAACAGGAAGAGGACCAGTAATAAACATGTTGACCGTTAGCAGAAAGATCTCTTCTTTTATCTTCAGAATCTTGGTGGCCCATGTGAATGCTGAGGCGAAACTAAATTGACACGACCATGGGTGACAGTAACCATTCTTATGATGATGATGATGATACTATTCCCAGTCCAGATCCCACAGGCTGCTTGAGCCAGAAATTCCACATCCACCTACATGATAAAGCTCATAACATAATTGTAGGAAGATACAGGGCAATATATCCCACAGATGGAATAGAGGTCCTTGTACCACAAAATTGACAAGAGCATTTTGCACAGTTTTAAGACGGTTGGTGCACATGTGCTGATGTATGTGCTGACACCATACGCACATACAGTGACAAGTGACAACACAATTTCAAAGATCCAAAACTGGGCCTTCACATCACTGATTCTTGATTGCAGAAAACAAACGTACCGGTGATATACACGTTTCTGGTGAGCACTTGAACGGTAACAAAGACCATGTGATCATTACCATGAACAAAATGGCACATGTGCCAGCTAAAACAAAATTTAATAATTCAAGCTTGTCAACTTCATTCCCACACCAAATCAAAGTAGAGAAGAAGAAAATTACACTCTTTGGAAAGAGCAGATCTCTTCTAACACAAGATATGTAACCGTCAAAGGAGTCCAAGGAAATAGCCAGCAATGCCTACTCTCACTAGAAAATTCTCTATTTCACACAAAAACGAGTTAAATAAAGATTAAAAGATGCGGTCGCGGAGAAGATAATTGCTGCCTCAGATACATTAGCACGTTCACCCTTGCAATCGACAAGATTCAATTTCTTGTTGATCCTTGTGATAGATGTTCTCATCATAGGCAGTAAAAAGATCAACCGAAATAACAAATCACTAAATATATTTGTTCTCTGTGTTCAACTTTTAAAAGGTGCTCCTTCCTAGAGTCTAGACATGATAATTCATACCTTGTGCTTAAGAAACGGTGTGGAAGCGCCTTCCGTAAAACTAGCATTGTTCATAAATTGAGCCATCAGAATTACTACCAAAAAAGTGAATTCAACTAAGAATAACTACTTTAGTCACTTTAATCACTTGTTACCCCTATTCTGGCCGTCATTCACCCGTTCCATTAAGCATTTTTTATCGATCATAAAAGATTTTTATATGGCACTTCAAACATTTTAGTCGGCAAGCTGTCTTCTGAATTACAATCAAGCTTTTCTATCTGCAATCAAAGCGCCCCAATCAAGTTACAATGGCACAAAAGAAGAAGAAACACCAACCCTATTCACGAACAGAACGAATCAAGCCTGGAAGTGCACACTGAGGCCTTTCGAGAAAGAAATGTAAGAAAAGTATCGAACCGCAAGACATAATGGCTTCTAATGGAATGCGAAATGAAAGTAAAAAGGAAAGGAATACCCAAGTCAGATGATGCCTCAGATTAGCTTCAGCGCATTCCTCCTTGACCAAGAAGACGGGTAGAAGTGATTACCTCGGTTGCGCGCGTAAGTTTATTGTTGGAAGATCATGGCCTATGATGCTCTTATCACCGGCGAAGACATGGGTAATCCATTTAGAAAGCAAGAGAGTTGGTGGACTTCCATCTCTAGAAAGGATGACAGAGAAACCATGGTGGCGAACCACCACAAACCATCTGAATCTTTTCTTGCTATAAAAGGATGCCCAGAAGCTGCAATAGTAGAAAAATGACATTTAGTCATTTACACGTTCCATTTCAGAAACCAATCGTAGAAAGGATCGCGTTAACAGTTTTCAGAGTGTAAAAATCCCATTTCAGAAACCACTGGTCGGTAGAGAGAGAGAGAGAGAGAGAGAGAGAGAGAGAGAGAGAGAGAGAGGCTTCTACATTCTAGGGTTAACGGAGGGACGGTTCAGATAGACAGAGAGTGGTAGGGTTTTAGAGAGAGACAAGATCCGGATCAGGAGGCAGAATCCAGATTTGATGTCCGATAACGCAGCACCAAGCACAAATGCACAATTTGGATTTTCGCTACCAATTTACGATTAGTATTTGATACGATAATATACGCGCTTTTATCGACAAATTAACATGTCAAGAAATGATTAAAAATGTAAAAACAAATACCTTGGCTGGGTAGAAGAAATACTTTTACATAATAGAAGAGGAATACGCGTCATAAGACTAAATATCTAAAGTGCTGTTACTTAAATTGTTTATGGGCAAAGTCAAACTCATCAAACACTATCTTCTAAATTATTACCACGAGTATCAAGGGCATCCTTTTCTTTTCAGATAAAACAGTTGGGTTGCATTTGATAGTCTCAATCTAAGATTCGAAGGTGCATAAAACAGTATGTTTTGAGAGATCTAACATGAACTTAAGTCCATGCTACATGTTAAAGAACATGAATTTAAGATGAGATGAGGAATGATCTGAACTTAAATCCTAGGATCTAAGATCACTGCAAGTTGCAAGTTGATGAAACAAACACCCTTATGGGCAACTTAGATTGCAAAACTGAACCAACTTCATTATTGCAGAAAATGATAAGACCTTTTATCGTATTCCACCCATTCATGGTCTTTTTTTTTTATATAGTTAAACAAATATTATATTTGATTAATTGATTCTTTTTTTGTCCTTTTCATCTCTTCTCCAATATTAACCTCTCCTTTTTCTTTCCTTTTTCCATAATTCAGAGCCATTTTCTTTCCCTTGTGGTTGGATTATTGTATGATACACATGAAAGGCTGGACTCAACGAACATTTAAGATACAATAAGATTATCAGTGGGAAGGGAGTTTACTTGGCGTTCACTATGCATTAAATAGTTCTTACCCTCATTATTGCACACCAGAACATTAATAAAAAGAAGATGTGATTACACACCAGTCCGCAATAATATACATTTTAATTTTTCAATTTAAAATTTATGCCACAACAAGCTTTTGCTGTCTTTTTTTTTTCTTTTTTGGAGTGTAAATGTGACATAAACAATGAGATAACTTACTCTTCTCCTTACATGAAGTATGGTTGGCGGGTTGATAATAAAGAGGTTACAATGAAAGTGGGTAGGATTATTACGCAATACAGAAAAGTTGATAATAGGTATGAATTTGGCTGAAGTTAGGCAACCGAGGCAAGTACTGTTTCTTGCTTTTTGATACGAGGGGACTGTGTATAGTTTCCTTAAGTCGTAGTCTACTCTATGTTGCTAAGCATCTTGTTTTTCAAATTGTTTTGTATAGAGGGAGCCATCTCCCCGCAGAATTTCCATTGGAACTTGTCCTTCTCCTTCTTTGAGAATCCTTGATGGTGATCACTGTTTATGGCCTAAGACCATCTCTGCATCCTTGTCCCCCCTCCCGCTGACGTTGACCACCACCCTTGAGCCATGAGGCAGCTGAGGGCAGAGCTCGTCAAGGAAGGCCAAAGCATGTGACGCCTCCAATGCAGGAATTATGCCTTCCAATGCACACAGTCTCTTGAATGCTGCAGGCGCGCAGGCAAGAGAGCACTTATCAGGAACTTAATCATCTAAAATGAGAGAGAGAGAGAGAGAGAGAGAGAGAGAGAGATTGTCCAACCATTCACTGCCTCTGCATCAGTGACGGTGTAATACTCGACCCGTCCTATATCCTTGAGGAAACTGAGCTGCGGCCCGACTCCCGGATACTCCAACCTGACACAGTTATCAACAATCAATTATATCCTCAAGTACTTAGAGATAACTATTTTTGATCTGTATTGAATTTAGTGGCAGGTCAGGAATCCAAACAGTTCTGAAACGGCAACATAATCAACAACATTTATATGATCGACTTTAGAGATATTATGTTAGATCTATACTGAATTCAGTGGCAGGTGAGCAACACAAACGATACTGAAACAGCGACATCGTCGGCGATCAAGTGATCAATATTAATAGTATTCAAAGCAAATGGGCGCTACCCATTTGCGTTTCTTGAACCAACGGCAAAAAAACAATTAATATCAACTTACCCAACACCAATGGAGTGAGGATCAGTCATTTGGCCATAGTCATCTTGGAGAAGGTAGCTCATGGAGCCATGGAAGACACCAACCTCGCCTTTGGCGAGAGTTGCAGAGTGCCTCCCACTTCCCAACCCCAAGCCTGCAGCCTCCACACCTATGAGTCTCACTTTCTGATCTCCCAAGAACTCGCTAAAGATTCCCATCGCATTCGACCCACTGCCCACACAGGCAAGAACAACATCTGGGAGCTTCCCTGCTCCCCATCTCTCTGTTGCTTGCCTCCTCACCTCCTTCCCGATGACTGACTGAAACTCCCCCACCATTGATGGGCATGGGTGCGGACCAACGAGTGACCCTGAGAGGTGGAAGCTGGTGTCTAGGTTTGACACCCACTCCCTGATTGCTTGTGATGCTGCATCTTTGAAGTTGCCCTCTACAGATCTTACCTATAAGAAGAAAGCAAAAATGCAAATTATACGGTTTTTCTTTCAGATGTTTGTGAAAATTTAAGTTGCTACATTCAAGTTTCCCAAATCACTCCCACAACCTTATGTAATTCAAAAAGTTTAGGAACCAGGATACTTTAATCATTTAGTCAACCTCCTGTGAAGTTTTTGAAGATTTTTAGAAGTATTCAATAATACGAGGCTAAACTGTTTCATGATTGGGTGTTACAATTATTGGTCCTTATTAATGCACTGATATCAATTTTCCGATCAATAAAATGAACATACCTAAAAGTATATACCTTTCCAAAACAACAAATAAAATTTCACTTTGGAAGTTATAATTTATTTTCGAACTACAACCTTTGCTACTATCCGGTTGAAAAGGTTTCTGAAGAAGCAAAGAGAAGACTAATCTACCTCAGCACCAAGGGCCCTCATCTGCAGGAGGTTGTGAGGCTGCCGTTCCATGTCCCTAGTGCCCATGAAAACGGTGCAGCTCAAGCCCATCCTAGCACATGCCGCCGCCGCGGCGACGCCATGCTGCCCTGCGCCGGTTGCAGCCACGGCGTGCTCATACCCGAGCTTCTTCGCGGCCAATGCCTGACCAATTGCATTGTTAATCTTATGTGATCCAGTGTGGATCAAGTCTTCCCTCTTCAAATATATCTCCACTCCAGCTCCAACTTCCTTGTAGTAGTTCGATAACTTCTCGGCATAGTATAAAGGCGATTCGCGACCAGCATAGTCTCTTAGCAGTACCTGCAGCTCTATCTACATCAAACAGTAGTATGTTAATACAATATATAGCTAAGATTCCAAGTCTGAATCTATCCGAGCCGAACAGGTGCCATGGAATTTTCCAGTAAAAGTAAGAACAGTAAATGTCTTTTTCATACCGACAATTGCTACTGACAGATGTCCATTAACACTATGGATATCAATAGTACTAGATTCTGTGTATATAAAGACCATTCAATATAAACTTATACAAAAAAATATATTAATTAGCAAAAGTTTTACGTGTTTATGGTTACTAATTTTGCATAAACGTATTCTAGTTTAAATTTTCATAAAAAAAAATTATTTTCTACTACTGAAATTTTAGTAGTTTTATACTGAGAAATCAGTGCCGGTATGAGCTTGATCCATCCAAAAAAATTCGTAAACTTTGAATGTTTTCATTAAAAATTAGTGGATGTAGATTCTCCTCGACCACCCTAGAGTATACCATTCACAAAACATGACAATCCAAAAAATTTCATGGTTTTGGCGGTTCTTGATTAGTTCCTTCTAAGAACTAAAAAGCTACCATCTTTTTCGAGTGCCTTAGCTTGTCACCGGTGCATGCCTTAAGAAGAAGATGGCAGCTGCAGACAAGAGCTCGATCCATCTGAGTTAGACTTTCAAGTTCAAAAAAGTTCATGAGTTCAATACTCAATGTGCATCTTTCCATGAACTGGATTTATAAAGATTCAACGGCAATCTCCGACCAAAATCTGGAAAAACAAAGGATGGGAGCACGAACCTGGAAACTTGAATCCTCAATCAACTTACTGAAAGCATCCTCCAGCTTTCTTAAAGGAGTAATTAAGGTCTCCGGCACAAACCGTCCTCCATAGCAGCCAAAACGGCCACGGGAATCGGCCGGGATTCTGGGGTTCACCTCTCCCATCGTCTGCATCCCCACCGCTCCACCGGCGATGCGATTGCTTGCATGCACAAGACAGGCAGCTCCACGTTTGGACCCACCGCCTCTCTCTAGGCTAAAAATGGATGGCCGTGGCCCCAGCCGCCTCTGATCGCACTCAGCCGGTTCGACTGCCGGATAACTCAAAATGTTCCGTGAAACATTTGAGATAATTCCGGTGGCCTCCATTCGTCTCTCTCTGTGTGTGTGTCTCTCCCTCTCTCGGTGGCACCGAAGCTCTGAAGACAGAGATCTGTGTTTCAGATGTGTTTTATATACAACTCACTATCGAAGAAAACAGAGATAGATAGATAGAGGTGGAGATCACTGAGGAAGAAAATTTTGGTCTGATGGTGTTTATCACAAAGGAAGAATGCATGGAAGGTTGCCATGGTTTGAATGTATTTATATACACGCAAAGCCATGAATACCGTGATCTAGAGCAAGAAAGTTGGAACAATTCTTTCCTGAACTTCTTTGCTTCTACGCAATTCACACTTGGGTTCATACTAAAGATTTTTTCACATGCAAAACGAGGGAATAAGGAACAGTCGATAAACTTAGGGTATCGTGGAAGTCTTGACTTTTCATCCGCAGTAAAGTCATCTGGGATGAAGTGTACCTTGGATGAGTTCTCTCATCAAACGCGCTTGGGAATCTCACTGTTAAGAAAGAGAAAAGAACGTTCATGGAAACCAGCGTTGGGTTTTTCTCGTCCATATATTTTCATATGAACTGAAGGTAGTTCTTGTTATAATCATCAGACTTTGTAATCTAAGACAATCTCATAGAAACATTTAGTGAGAGCAATGTAGAGAACGTAGCAAAATTGTCGAACTAACTGTTGTGCTTTCATTTTTTTTTTTCCTAGTTGCCTTGAAGCTGAAGCGGGTTTATGAAATTTTTGTGTGTTGGTTAATTAATAAAATCATCTGTAGTTAATAACAAAAAATAAACTTTGTGGAAACAGAAAAATAAACTGAAAAACTAAAAATACATTGTTTCTAATTAATTTTCAAAATAAAATGTTCCCCTCCTACTTTTATTTTTTGTGTGTAAACAGCGCATGCAACAGACATCGGCTGCATTCTATAAGAAGCAACGTGATGCTAGGGGCCGAAATTTTGCGAGTTTGATTGCCATGCGACTTGGGGGGAAGGGGGGGCACGGGCCCCCCAAGTTTTCAAATTTAAAATTTTAAAACAAATAGTTTTATACAACTTAAAAAAAAAAAGGTTAATTCTATTAAAAATTTTATTTAGTAGTCACAAATAAACAGTTCAGCCCTACATCTCTGAGAGGGCAAAGTCCTGGTAGGCCTTCTCAATGACAGCGCTTTCATGAAACGTCTCACATAATTTAATTAATACAAAAACAACATGAGATGGAGATAGATGAAAGGAAAATGTGACCCACGTTTTGTGGATGAAACTTTTCATGTTGGGTTCTTCTCGGGGTTTGTGCGTGGACAACATGGGATCAGAAGCGTGAAAAGTTTCTCCTCACACTCTAACTGCTGCGACATTTTTCACATGCACGACCGGCGACCGGCGAAGGGTCGTCGGCGGCAGGTGGCCAAGTCAAGCTTGCCGTCTGGCTTCAACCTGGCCGGCTTTTCTTCAAACGGCGCTTTCCGATGCGACAGAGGGAAATACTTTTCCTGTCCATCACTTTCCTGTAGGACGACAGTCGTTATTGCTGTCATGTCATTCGTTTCGATACCACAACACTCTGTTTGGATGGAGCCAAATCGATGGAAAGGAATGTGAAGGAAAGGAAATTGGAAAGAAAATGAGAAGAATGAAAGAAACATCCCAATCTCTTCAGATTGAAATTACATTGGGAAATCACTTCCTTTTCCTTACTCTCGTTTCCTTTGCACCTTTAACACAATTTTCAGCTCTCCTTGCATTTTTCTCACCATTAATTGATCATCCAAACACAAGAAATTTCTTGACTTTGCTTTCATTCATTTTCCACCCTCAATCAAGGTGAAAGAGCATAGTATGTGTGGAAAACAAGGAAAAGGACAATATCGTCTATGCACCTACCAGATATGCATGGTATTGTCACAGAAATGTAATGATGAGCTTAGTATTAACTTACAATTTTTTTCTCTTTAATTTTGTCACAACCGTCCATTTAAATGGCATTGATAAGTGAGTTATATAACTCTATAGAGTCACGATTCCCCCACAAGAGAGAGAGAGAGAGATATTGGTAGAAAAATCAAACCATTTGATTTTTTGCTAAAAATTATTTTTATATAAAATATCTTAATATATTTTTAAAAGCTATTTTGGTATAAAACATGTTTTGATTCAAGTTATTTTATGAAAAATGTGAAATTTTCTAATATCAAAATCTTGATGGTATGAGAGTCATTCATTTTTACTATAAAAATACTATCAAAGTCTAAAACTTAATATGTATCTTGCATCAACTTATTCTTAAGATCATATTGATTATGTTAAAAAAAACACACACAACCCCCCTACCATACATATATATATATATATAGTGAATGAAAGATGACTCTCAAAGTCACCCAACTGTCTAACTAAGGATGTTAATGTAAAGCAGATGGATGGTTGATAGAAAAATAAAGAGAAAAATGTGCAAAATAATATTAAATGATGAAAATATTCATCACATTTTTTTTTTATTTTTTTTTAATTGTCTATCTTGTGGAATCAGTGTGAATTAGATGATTGTGTGACTCTGAAAAGTTAAAGTCACCATTCATTATATATATATATATATATATATATATATATATAATCCTCTTCCATGGGTTGGGAATTGTCTCCATACTAGGCAGGAACCATAGGGATACATTGATGGTTGTTCTTGGAGTTATTTCGTTCTTGCTTTTGGGTTGCTCGCTTCATCAGCTGGAGACTCAACCACTCAGTGGTCAGCCATGTGGGTTAAGTCTGTCAAAAATTTCGTGTACTAGCATGGTTAATGATAAAAACTAACAAAAAACGAAATTTTTGGGAACAAAAAAAATAGATTGAAAAAAATTTAAAAAAAAACTATTTTTAAATAATTTTCAAAAAATCCCCTTCCTACCTTTTGTTTTTTGGCTTAAATGGGGCATGCGACTCATTTTCAGTTGTCACAAAGGTCAGGTGCTTAAATGGTAAAAATACACCAATAATTAGAAAAAAACATGAAATACCTCCATTGAAGGACAAATATATAAAGGTGAACAAGAAAACACCCTTTGAAAAAGAAAAGAAAAAAAACACATGACAAAAATTTAGAGAGCTATGAAAACTTTGCACAGAGCCATCAGGAGAGTTTGCAACAGGCATCCACTGCACTCTATAGAAAGCAACGATCGATCGGGAGGATAGAGGGAAGGGAAGCACGCCCCCCAAGTTTTCAAAATTTAAATTTAAAAAAAATTATAAAACTTTTGAAAAAATAAAGGTTGGCCCCCTAAACATTTTTAAAAATTTTATTTAATAGACACAAACAAACAGTTCAGCCCTGTGAAAGGTAAAAAGTGACCCACGAAATAGTTCGTGGGTAGTGTCAAGCTGTACTCGAATCTGATTGCACAATTAAAATTTGTTATTTTTTTAATGTATATATATATATATATATATATATATATATATATATATATATATATATATATATATATATATATATATATATATATATATTTTCCAAATAGGGTGGCCCACCTTCTCCCTCCGCCCTTGACAACAAGGGCCTATTACGATCAAAAGCATGAAATTTATTCTCACACTCAACTGCTTCCCAAATGGCACGGGACATTTTTCACATGCACTCCGGCGAAGACTCATCGGCGGCAGGTGGCCAAGTCAAGCTGGTCGCCTCGTTTCTCCCTGGCCGGCTTTACTTCAAACGGCACTTTCCAGTGTGACAAAGAAAAGAGGGAAATATTTTTCCTATCCATCACTTTCCTATAGGACTACAGTCTTATTGCTGTGTTGTCATTAGTTTCGATATCATAGCACTCTGTTTGGATGGAGCGAAAGAGATGGAAACGAATGTTTTTTGGAAAGGAGATTGGGAAGAAATTGAGAAAAATGAAAGAAAAAGGAACACCCTTTCCTTTCCTTCTCAGTCTCTTCATTTTTTGAGATATTGAAATTACATTAGAAAATCATTTTCTTTTCCTCACTCTCATTTCCTTCCACCATTAATTAGTCATCCAAACACAATAAATGTTTTCTTTGCATTACTTTAAGCTGCAATACTTATAGATGTTTATTAGTAAAACATAATCAAGAGTATTTGATAGCAGATAATGCATTTTATCGCCACGTAGTGAAGATTGATTGGTGAGTGCATAATTTCATAAACTTTATTTACTGTAAAAGATATGCATGGCATTGTCACAGTAATGCAATTATGAACTTAAGTATATATATATATATCTCTTTTGAGTGATGGAAGTGAAAAAAAAAACATATTGTAAATTTTAAGTACCAAATCTGGTAAAAGATAACCCCATAAGAAAGTTTAAGATTCAAAGATCAGACACTTGAGACAATTATAGAAATAAGTCATCTCAAGATTGATGAAAATGAGGTTCAGTTTGGCAATCAAGTTATTTCTAATATCACAATGTTCTTCTTCTCAAATGTCATTTTGTATATTGAATTATTAGTAGTAACTCAACAACTATGTGAAATTTATTATAATAGATTCATCCTTCCCATGCCATGAAAAAAAATCTAAATCTTCCTCGTTCGTTAGTGCTGGATTCAGATTCGGCCAGCTTATCAGATTTGAGAATTGAACTTGAGCACGGATTTGGATCCAAGACTTAATACCAAGACCGGACCTGGCTTACGTCTAGATCGGATTCTCACTGTTTACAACTCTACACGGACAGGTTTTAGACACGGAACGTGCCCCGGAGTGGTTGATCAGATCCAGACCCGATGGTGGAGTCGGTGCGGTTTATCGGTCCGTCGTTGCTTAATAAGATTTTGCTTGCATTCTCCGCGAAGCCGTTTCCCCTCTCGTTCACTCTCACTCTCTCGAAGTCTACACGGCGGACGCCCCCACCGCCTCCTCCTCTCTCTCTGTCTGATGATCCAAGTGCCGATCAGATTGTCTACTCTCATTTTTCTTGGTTCAGATTCTCCGCGCATTTCCTATCGTCGGGTTGTGAAGTCTGATGGAGGAAAACGAGGGAGCGGAGACCGTTGCCAGAGCGATCATCGCTGCTCTGGACTATGCTTCGCCGCTTGATGCTCGGCAGGCCGCCTTCTCTTTTTTGGAATCCGTGTGTTTTCTCTCCTTCTCCTTGTTCACATTCGGGGCTTTCCCGCGTTGTTTATTGTTTTCTAGGGTTTTTGTAGCTTTCCATTTCCTTTTGTTCGTCCTTTTTTTTTTTTTAAAGTTTGATTGCATATCCTGTTTTTTTTTTTTTGGGGTCTGAACGATCGATTGGGATGTTTCGCTATTGGGCAGGTCAAGCAGGGAGACGTTCGACTCTTGGCGGGAACGTCGTTTCGGTTGGTGTCGAGGAATTGGCCGCCGGAGGTGCGGCTGCACGGGTTTAAGTTGTTACAGGTGAGGTTTCCATTGATTGGTTTCACGCTGCCTAGAATTTTTTCGTCATTTTTGGTAGTGTTTTTCCGTTCTTTCTTGGACTGGTTTTTCTGCATCCTCGTTGTTTGCTGGTATCCTTTTTCAGATGCAGGATTTAAGCCTGTCAGCTTGTGAATGACTGAATGTAAACATTGATGTAGGATTCCCAGCATATGG
This sequence comes from Nymphaea thermarum, assembly GCA_011799765.1. NCBI lineage: Eukaryota > Viridiplantae > Streptophyta > Magnoliopsida > Nymphaeales > Nymphaeaceae > Nymphaea > Nymphaea thermarum. The sequence goes on along the minus strand of JAANDH010001361.1, from coordinate 13,329 downwards.
AACCATGGCACCATGTCGACCATTTAGACCATAATGTGATGATTTTAAGATTAGGCACATTTCAATTTGACCAACTTTTTCTATTTCTTCCGGGTAGGGAGTAGGGGGTTGGGGGAGTACCGAGTACCACCCTCTATGGGTGCACCACTACTTTCCACCCAGCCGTTCACTTTCATCGCCTCCCCTGTAGACAGCTGTCAGACCACACACACACACACACACACACACACACACACACACACACACACACACACACATATATATATATATATATATATATATATATATATATATATATAAGAGAGAGAGAGAGAGGTGCTAGACACTCAGATGATGGACAAATAAGGAACAATCTAAGTCGTTGGTGTTTTCCATATCGGTGATAGAGAGAAAAATAAGAAGAAAAAGGTATGAACTGATACTAGATGACGCAAATGCTTCTATCACTTTTTTTTTCTTATTTTTCTTTCAACCATTGATATAAAAAAAATCAAGGGCTGAGATTATTCCTTATCTAATTTAAATGTCTAGCACCTACCAATTTCTCTCTTTCTTTCTCTCTCTATGTTTATGTATCTACACATATATGTAGAAGCTGAAATCCTTCTGTCATCCGGCCATCTGGATGTCTCACACACGCAGCCCAATTTGCATTGGGCTGCGTATGTGAGACATCCCGATGAACAGATCGTTAAAGGAGGGATGAATCAGCCGGTTGCCGAATATTTCTTTCAACGACAGTTTATGTTGCTCTTTAGCGGTGGATTTAAATATTTATCAATCTAGCAATTTCTGGCAGTTGGCTGTTTTGTATTTTCCATATATGTATATATATAAACAGAAAACATCTTGCTATCTTTGTGATTGGATGGTCTTTTTTTTTTTCTGTGTTGCTAATAACTACCGTAAAAGGTCCATTCCATTGTTAAATTCTGTGGCCAATCCATTGCCATCAGAAATGTATCTTTTGGCATGGTTTTTTAGCAATGCAAGATTAAAAAACCACCTGGGCCAAGAGGTAGCTGGTTGTTTTCAATTTCTCCACACACACACATAAATAGTATCTCAAAATTTTATGTTAATATATGTATCCCAAATTGTTAATGTGCTCCAATTTTTTGACCTCGTCAGCTTCATTGTGTGGATCACATTTTCCGTTTCCCTTGTTCACGATATACAAGTAATGTGAAGATGTTCATAAAAGTGGTCGTCTTTGTAAGGAGCCATGTGCATATGAAACAGGCTTCATATGGTTTAGGATGCATCTATGGTGCTGCCATAAGATAATGCCTCACAGGTTCTTGGCATGCCAAATTAGTAACCAAAAACTCTTACCAGGAGTAGGTGCTTGACCTTATAAATGACCTAGGCTGGTGCCTGCTAGTTCAAAATAAATTAGGAATATAAAAATGAAAAACTACACATTGTTGAGATTAACTTAAGCATACTGTAGCAGAGTAAGTAGTATTGAAGTGTCAAAAACATATGAATGCATGACATAACATCATATACATTAGATAAAAACTGTGTAACATTACCTGTATAACAGATAGTCAGATACATATATCATATATGTAGCTCTCAACCTATGTCACCCAGGTACGGTTGCGGGTGCTGGTACGGGAAAACGGGTATGGGTACGACGTTTTTACAAATCTTGGTACGGCGGTACGACGATAATAATATTAGTTTTTTAATTAAAAAATTGAAAATTTTGAGAAAACAAATGATATCATTACATCATTAAGACAATGTTCCTTTGATAGTTCCTACATATAATCTCATAAAGAAAACATAAAATGTTCCTTTCATAGTTCCTACATATAGACACAACGACTTTGAATCATCTTTATTTTCATCTTATGATGGATAAATCAGATGGAAAGGAAGACTGAACACTAATAACAAATATTCCCTCGTTCACCGTGGAGAAATGTAACACAAGTTTCCCTATGTGAACGTAACAGAGAGGAAAGAAACCAACATTAAAACAGTATCATAAACCTTTGACGAGAAACATGAAGAGCAAGCAGGAATAGAAAATCAGACGATTCAGACCCCATTACACGTGCACAAGCTGTCAAACCCCAAAAAAATTGGGGCAACCCTAAAAACAGCCAAAATCGTACAGAAATTTTGCATATTAGGCGGCCATTAGATTAGGGCTGGGCATCGGGTCGGGCCGGGCCGGCCTGGCCCGAAAAAATTGACAAAAGTTAAGCCCGTTAGCATTATCGGGCCAGCCCGAGACCCAACCCGTTTATAACCGGGCCGGGCCGGGGTGATGAAGTATCGGGCCTCGGGCTTGAGATTAAGCCCGAGGCTCGGCCTGGCCCGATTATTCGCACGGGCTTGGCCTCCTGCAGGGTCTTGCTCCACCCTTTCAAGCTTTCCCCCCTTTCTTCAGTTGTTCTTTCTTCCCCTGCTTTTCATCGTCTTTTGGAAGGGAACATTCTCGTTGGTCATATGTTCCCTCTTCAATTTGTTGGAATGAGATTATGCAAGGTTGTTGTGCAACAAAAGAGTGAGACTCACGGCCATTCTGCTGTAGTTTGACAGAAATGGAGGAGAAGGAAGAGAGACAGACCTTTCTTGTTTCTTTTCCCCTTTTCTCCATTAGCCATCCCCCGTGAGAGCTTAAGAATCAAAAGCATGTGGCGGCCCAATACCAGGTAGGTGAGAGAAAGAGGGAGAGAAAGAACAGGGCGATGGTGGTGATGGCGTGGCGATGATGGCAGTCGCAGAGCTGTGAGCGATGGGGAGGACTGGAGGAGGCATTCAATGACGGGGACGATGATTCGATGAAGCGTTGACTTTGGCAGATCCAAACGACAGTCAGCAAGGTCATGGCGTCGGCTACAGGGGAGAAGAATGAAAGAAAAATATGAAAAACATTCAAACGAAGTGGAAATCGGAAACCCTAACATAAGTAAAGAGACAAAAAAAATGTTTTTTTTTAAGTTATGGGCTTGTCGGGCCGTCGATGAACACTGGATCAAGCCTGGGCCCGACCCGTTAAGTATCGGGCCGGGCCGGGCCCCATAAAATCGGGCCTGTTAAGAGATTTTTCAAGGCCTGGGCCCAAGCCCAAGTCGGGCCTGCCGGCCGGGTACCGGCAACTTGGCGGCGGCCCGGCCCGGTGCCCAGGCTATCATTAGATGTACCAACCGTCTGTCTTCAGTCACCATCTGTCGCCTGTTGCCGTCCGTCACCAGCCACTGCCGTTGCTGTTGCCCAAAAGTCGTTACAACTTACAAGCACTCGCCGCCGAAGGAACAATAAAATCGAGATGGAGAAGGAAGGCGTCGGTTTTTTTTAGGTTGTGATATGGTTTGGATCTGGTTTCAACCCGAAACCAGATCCAAACGTACCAGCACATACCGGCGTACCGGTATTGCCGTACCGGTACGGGTACGCTGGCCAATTGGGCGTACCATGGTGACATAGCTCTCAACAGACTCTAGAAAAATATAAATGTAGAAGTAGAACAAATGCATCGTAACTCTCTCTCGCCCTCCTATATATATATATATATATATATATATATATATAATTAAGTAAATAAATTTGTGTACAAAATTCTCTGGTATTGCCAAAAACACATGCTGATGCCTAGTCAGGTCAGCCCAGTGTGCCTCCTAGCCCCTAGGTTGGTTGCCTAGCTGATCCACATGGTGCCCAGTGCCTAGGCACACTAGATGGGCTTTGACTACTAAAATACCATGCTAAATGCTGGATGATGTGAAGACCATGTTGAAAACTTGAAACATGGTCTTACTCTTATCATCTTCTAATTGAGCCACCGAGGTTTTATTCTTTACATGCATGGCTACTTTACATAATCTGCTTGCTACCTATTAGTTAAAGAGCATAGTGCCTTTTCACCATTTTGAACATAGCACTTTTGCTGCTTGTTTGATATCTTTGTTTGTGACATGAATAGAGGGAATGATTTCTAAAATATTATTAAAAATAAAATGATGTTGAATTTGGAGATCACAGAGGGGTATCGGTATCATGTTCTTTCTTAGGTAGCCACTTGTCTTCTGTGTTTCTAGGTCATTTGTTGTATATACTTACTGTTTGCATTTTGGAGACTTCTTATTTAAGTCCTTTCCTAAATTCATATTCCATGATTTTAGGATTCATTTTTCATGGGCTACCATTTAAAATTAATGTTTACTGTCTGCAGCATTTGGTCCGACTACGTTGGAGGGAACTCAACAGTCATGAACAGCAAAATTTTGCTGTCACATCTGTTAAGGTGATAACTGAAATGGCGGACCCTCAGGAACAATGGGCACTGAAAAGTCAAGCTGCACAGCTGATTGCTGAGGTCTTAAACTACCTTATTTTTGTTCTAATTTTCTCCACTGCACAGTCCACATGCAAAAGAATGTTAGGTGCAAAGGCTCATGTTCTTTTGACATTTTTAGTGTATACTCTGAAATTCTGACTTTTTGCCAGCTTCTGTATCAATTCATTATTCTTTTCAGAAAGGCATGGATATTAATAGGTTTAGATTCCAAACTTTAGATGCGACTGTTGCATACACTTTCTTGTGACTACTCCAATTGAAAATCTAGCTTTAGTAAGGTAATTTGTTTTTTCTCTCAACTCTGTATATTGACATAATTATTCCCATCCTTTAGGTTATCAGGAGTGAAGGATTCAATTTATGGAAAGAGATATTGCCTTCGTTGAATGCTGTATGTCAGCAAGGTCCTACTGAGGTATAATTTTTTCTCATATTCTTTCTCTTATATATATAGGTTTGAGATTTTGCTACTGATATGTGGGATTGCTAATAAATTTCAGGCAGAATTGATTATATATATAGGTTTGAGATTTTGCTACTGATATGTGGGATTGCTAATAAATTTCAGGCAGAATTGATTGCCATGCTTTTGAGGTGGCTTCCGGAAGATGTTACCATTCATAATGAGGACTTAGAAGGTTCTTAACTGGAAGACTTGAATACTAATGTTATCAAGCAGAGTTCATTCTACTTTTCTTCATAAGTTCTTTTGGACAATTGTGAGTCCATGAGTAAGTCAGAATATGTTGAGGTTTGTTCCTTTCTTGTCTTGTGACCTAGTCTGCGATTACTTTGCTTACAGGAGACAGACGAAGGACACTTGTACGTGGTCTTACTCAATCCCTACCAGATATTTTTCCGTTATTATATAATGTGAGTTTGCTTGTGCATGACCCTGTTAAAAGTGTTTGTGAAGTATAGTCAAACTTGGCTTCTGGAGATTAAGCATTGTTTATAACTTTATATTTCAGTTGCTTCAAAACCACTTTCATGCTGCCATTGCTGAAGCTGGAAGAGGTCAATTTGACAATGCAAAGCAACACCTGACCACCGTAATTGCTTCTCTCAATGCTGTGAATACTTATGCAGAATGGGCGCCTATATCAGATCTTGCAAAATATGGCTTGATTACCGCGTAAGATACTTGTTCTGTATCCAGGCTTTTTTAAACACACACAATGCTCTCATTCGTGATTGCTATTCCTGTGGTAATTTATGAGCAGATGCGGATTTTTGCTTTCTTCTGTTGATATTCGTTCCCATGCTTGCGAGTTCTTCAAGATCGTGGCTCCCAGGTGTGAAATTTGGAAAAAAATCTTCTTGAATCTTCAAATTCATCTTTTGAACCCACTCTTTATAATTCTTTCTCACTTCCTTTTCTGATTTTTTATTTCCATACTGCACATTTCTTTTGTAGGAAAAGGAATACTGATTGCGGTTCTTCTGAGTTTGATGCTGCCATGCATGACATTTGTAGTTTCCTTACAAAAGCATCAAGTGAGTTCTTGCAGCGGTGCCAACAGAATGCAGCTGGTCTCGATCAAAGTGAATATGAATTTGCTGAATGCCTGTGCGAAAGCATGGTGAATTTTGGTTCCCATAATTTACACTGCATTGCTGATGGTTTGTTGCTCAATCTGTTTCTTGAGCAGGTATGTTCTTGCTCTTCTATTTGGTGTGTGTCTGTGTGTGTTCAGGCTGGGGAAGAATTAAACTTTTGAATCCTGTTCAGCACGTTTTTTATAAATGCATTAGAGTTGATTCTATATTGACTTTGCTGATCATTTTAAAACTTTTTTTTCATACTCATGAACTTTAGACATTTATTTTTCCAGTTTCAGGAATTTAGATTTTGTGGATCTGATTAAACCTATTGATCTGATGTGTGTACACAGACACAGACACAGGCACACACACATAGACACGACGAAAAAAATACAGATTTTTTTTTTTCTTTTAAATCAGAGTTCTCCTCCTGCAATCTAGAGAAGAGCCTATAGTTTGTTCTTTTTATGGCTGCATCATGAATTGGTTTATTTTAGGTTAGATCAAAGAAGATTCAGAACAAATAATGGGCTCCACACTAGTTCATTATCTTTGGATCGTAAGGTTGATGGTTAAATGATTTCAACAGAACATGTACTTTGCTATTGAGCCTGTTCTTTGCAATTTTTTTTCTCTTCTTGTAATTGGTTTATGATATACTTGAGCATCAAACTTTTTCCTTTGGAAGGAGAATTTCCAAATGCAATACATGTGATTGAATTGCACAAGAGGTTGGACCACATTTTATTGTATAATTTTTTTATGGGTCGGAATAATATAACTTATTGGAACTCATTTCTGAATTGCTAATGCTTTTTCACCAATTTATGTCTGTTTGTTGATTTTTCTTCCAGTTTCATACACCTATTCATTAATGTTTGAACTTTCAGATGCTAGGGTATTTTCAGCACAATAAGCTGGCTCTTCATGCTTCATCACTTCAGTTTTGGCTGGTAAAGTTTCCCCCTTTTGTGAAGAACTTATTAACTTTCTATATGTACTAGTTATCCACATTACTTTTTCCTTCTGTAGGCATTTCTAAAGGACTTACTGAAGCCAAAGGTTCCTGCCCAAGCACGAGATGGGTCTCCTGCCTTTGGTCAAGATGCTGTTTCTGGATTAGCAGACAAGGAAAAGAAAGGGATGCAAATTTGTATTGATGACCACATATATGGTGTTATATTAGAGTTTTCTTTCCAACGCATGCTAAAGAAGACTGCCTCTCCTGGTGGGGCACTTGAGATTTGGAATGATAGCTATGACAGCAAGGGAGACTATGGCCTGTACCGTAGCAGAATGGTGCGGAAGTTGTTGATTGTAGTAAAATTTGCTATTTTCCCAATATTTTTTTAACTACTACTTGCAAATTGGTCTTTTGGATGCATTTAATGTTCTTTTTTGGAACATTTGGTGCATTTGTTTGTGTTCAATGCTTCCTGCAGACAACTGTTTGTGAAATCATTGAATCTAGTTTGCCTTCTTTTAGAGTAGCCTGGATATGTTGGTTAACCTAAACAGCTTTTCCTGCATATTGTCCATGGCAAGGGTTCAAGTGGCGCTGATAAAACAGCAGATGATAATTTTGCCCCATCAGCAAACTAAGGGCACCTCCAGTCTTGAGGTGCCCAGCCATTCATCTGCATCCTTGCATGATCATCTGTTGTCTGCATCTGTAATGAGAAAAACAGGTTGTGTGGTCATTTGCTAGGAAATTAGATTGTACTTGTCCTCCATTGAGGGTCAATGGTGACTTTTCCTTGTCGATTATTATTTGGATTTCTTTTTGTGAAGTCCATGTTGCATTTCATGTTGATTCTCCTTTTCCCGCCATGGTTAATGGAGTTTGTGCTTTTTCTTCTTCGGGATGGGGAGCAAAATATATATTTTTATTTTCTAACTCTTTTCTTGATCTTATATTGGGACAGTTGGAAGTTGTGCGATTGGTCTCCTCATACAAGCCTGTTGTTGCAGCGGTGAAGTTAGTTCAAAGAATAGAATCCGTTTTTAACAGCTGTGCAAGTGCACCATCACCCGACAAGGTAGATAGGAGTTCAACACACACACACACACACACACACACACACACACACACACACACACACATATATATATATATATATATATATATATATATATATATATATATATAAACAGATTTTTAATTTATTGGAGAGCATAAATATCCTTTCTGGAATTCAGTATGAGTGTGCACGCATATTGTAAGCCATGCAGCATCCAGTGAAATGGCACACGATTGTGTATTAGTGTTTCTGAGCATGTTAGAAAGGCATTGTTTCTCCATCTTCTGTTAATTTTCTGATGTCTGCAGGATTTACCCCTATTGGAGAGTACTCAGTTGGCTCTGGAAACTGTTGTTGCTTCAGTTTTTGATGGGCCATGTGAATCTGCTGATCGCAACTCCCCTGAAGTACAGCAGGCATTTCGTGCAATACAAGGTTGTCTAGCCGCTTATTTTCTTAAATTTTACAACCAAGCATGTTCAGCTCTTGACATTCCCTTATCCTTTGGTTGATAATGAAATTCAGACTCACTTCGGCAACTACTTTCTTTGAACGTGAGCAAACCCATGTATTTGAAAATCCTTGCACGCCACTTTGATGCTCTTGGTCCATTTCTCAATTTCTTCCCTGAAATGGTACATGGGGTTATAAAAATTCTTTTTGAGCTGTTGCAGTTGCTTCCTGTTGCTGATAAGGTAATGGTAAAATTATTCGTTCTTTCAATACTCTTTCATACAGATAAATATGTATTCAACTTTGCTTGACTGGTCCAATGACAGGATCCTTCAAATAATGTCCGTGGTGTAAGACTGCATATCTGTACATCCTTCATCCGGATTGCACAAACTGCTGATAGAAGTCTTCTTCCACATATGAAGGTTATCATCTAGTTGTTTTCCCAGCTCCAATTCTGAAATTCCTCCTGAGATTCTGTTTTAGATTAGTCTTTTTTTGCTTTCTCTTCTTTCATGTACCACAGCTCACTGGGAGTATCGGAAACAAAGTTTGGCAGCTTAGTATTTGTTGAGAATGAAGTTCTAATTAGAGGGGAATTTGCTTACAATTAGGGACAAGTGTGATCTCATTATGGATAAGAACTAGCTACTTCTAATGATGAATAGTCATTTTTATTGTATCTGAACTAGCCTTTTTGCACAAACAAAAAAGGATTGGGAAACTGGGGCTTGGTTTATGGAGCATCAGCATAGGATGAGAAATGGGAAGGTCCAACCTAATAAATAAAAGCTTCTTATATATTTAAAGCATGTGAAAGTCTTCATATGTGAGTACCTGTATGATTGCCATTATTTGTTTATTTTTTTGGTTGTTTCTTCAATAAAATTTGTCTCAGTTAGCACATAGTTTAGGCTTAAAATGTCTTGAGAATAGCATGAGAATACCTGATATTCATTAGTATCTCACGAACTTTGGTGTAAATGCGATGAAGGAGCTCCAAGTCAAATTGCGTTTTGGACAAGTCACAAGAAAATGTGCAAGTGAGCCATTATGTTCCTCTTTCTCACGGACGGCAAAAAAAAGTGAAATAAAAAAGAAAAAAAATCTTAAATTGTTGAAAGCCGTTGGACCTTGAAGTGTTACAGAGTGAGTCTATGTCAAACTATGTTTCTGCTCTGCTGTTGTTAGCCTGTAGAAGTGTCGGTTATTGGCTACCAATTGTAAGGAAGAATTTAGCTGCACTGTGGGAAAAGGGATAATTTTCCATTTTCAAACTTGAAGAGCTGATTAGTTTGAGGAAAAAAAAAAACTGCCAATGGTGCTGATGTTGCTTTTTAACATTTTCTATTCACCTGAACAATCAACAGGAGATTACAGAGACAGTGGCTTGTCTGCATGCAGAAGGGCGTCTACCTCGTGGAGAGCATAATATTTTGGGGGAAGCATTTCTAATTGTTGCCTCTGCTGCTGGGTAATTATGCCCTCTAAGTTTGTGCTTACCTTTGCTGATCTTGCCCTCTTGAGTTTATTGCTGCCATCTACAGATTACTGCTAGTTAGTTGTGTTGGTCGCTGCAGTTTCTTCTCCATATGAGAGAGATGAATAATTTTGCTAAGGCAACTGTCTTTCTCGCAGGAGTGAAACACAAGAGAGAGTTCTGTCCTGTTTACTTGAGCCCATTAGCAAGGAATGGACACAGGTGGAGTGGCAGAATACATATTTGTCTGATCCATCAGGTCTTGTTCGCTTGTTCATGGATGATGCAACAATGTGGTCCATCTTCCACTCCATTACATTCTTTGAGAGAGCACTTAAGAGGAGTGGGACACAAAAAAATTCTCCAATTTTGCAGAGTGATTCTAATCGTACCCATCCATTTGCATCCCATTTACCATGGATACTGCCTCCTCTTCTAAGGGTAAGTCATGACTTAACTTGTCGAAAATCTACTGCTTGGATGTCTTATACAAACATTAGTTTAAGATTTAAATACTGTTGCACTTATTGTTGCAGTTGCTTCGTTCGGTACATTCAATGTGGTCACAGTCTGTAGCCCAAGCTTTGCCTCCAGTTGTACAAAATGCTATGAGGATGAGCCAAACAGAGCAAGCTATGCTCCTAGGTGGGGCAACTTCTAAGGTACCTAAGGACCCACCATCCATGGCAGATGCAGTTCTAAACAGCATGCATGGGCATGAAACCATGCAGATAAAAGAAAATGACATAAGGAATTGGTTGAAGGGGACGAGAGAGAGTGGGTAAGTGATATATAGTCATTTAACTTCTTTCACACTTTTATAAACTTGATGCCTGTCACATAATTCTTTAGCACTTGGATAAATTTGATGCCCCACTTTCAAGTTTCTCAATATGGTTCCTGGCTGCATGCACTTTCTTAACTGAAGAAAAAGATTGTGATGTGCTGATTATTTGTTTTTGGTGTTTATTTAGTTATCAGCTTCGCTTGTTATTTGCCTAAATTTGAGAATTTCTCCAACAATCTTCTTTTATACTTGCGGAAAAGATCTCATTTACATTCTACAGCATCTCCCTGGAAAGTAGTAATTGAAAAGGAATTTGAAAATAGTGAGGTTTATTTTTCTGGTTGGAGGCAGCGTAGAGAACCGTTAATGAATAGCAATAATGTTAAACATTCTACCCTTGGTTATGTCGTCTTATACATCTAAGAGCAACAAGGTCGACTTTTGGAAATCATGCATGAACCCTTCCCATGATCATCCATCCCCTCTCTGTGTTGCTTTTTATATATATGGTTGTTTTGTCGTGTTTGTGTGTGGGGCTCTTCAAGCCTTCTTGCTCAATAGCTTTATGTGTAAGAATCTTCAGAAGTTCGTGTCTCTCCGGCTGTAAACAAGAGATTGAGAAGAAAAGATGGAGAATAGTTCGATGGAGGCAAAAGGTGCAGACGGCGATGAGCCCTGCGATCCCTTAATCTTTTGTTATATCAAAGAATAGTGACCTAATCACCTTACAACAGATTGTACACAAAAGAGTGAAAAATCACAAGTNAATGAGATTAGAATCAAGAAAGAGACAGAAACCTGAAACTGATCGTCGGTCATCGGGATCTCCTGCCCAGTCTGCATCAGTATAGGTATAAATGTTATGTCCAAGTGAAACATTGGGGCATTTTGTGTAGACTAGTCCATCTCCAAGAGTAGCTTTGAGATATCGTAAGATTCGCTTTGTGGCATCCATGTGGCCTTCTCACCAACAATGCTACGAAAGAATGTAGGATTGGAATATGCTACAGTCCCATCCGAGGCAGTCAACTTAGTGTTCAAAACACTAGGTGTAGCTATGGGTTTACAATTAATCATACCTGCCCTGTCCAATACATCAAGAGTATATTTCTGCTGTGTAAGGGTGCATTTGATGCACCGGGTGAAATTTAACGTGGTAAATTTTCCTGGCAAATTTAACCTGGTAAATTTTTCAGGTTGAAATTTAACCCCCTTCCGATTTGAGGTCATGTTTGATGCACAGGAAAAGTTTAACCTGGTAATTTTAACTATGTTTGAAACAAAAATGAAAGTGGCTAAATTGAAATGATGAACTGTGGGAAGCTCTCATGGATGAATCAAGAGAAAATGGGCAGCCATTTCTAGGAAACAACCAACTTCTGACTTGATTTCTGCTAATCAGCCCCTTTGTGCTCAAAATTCCATCAACTTGAACCATCAATCAAGCTATTCCAAGAGAATGTTTCTTTCAGTCGTTTCTACAAACACCTGATGGGCGTCGAGGAGTCTGTGGCACTCCATTGTGAATGAAATACAAAAAGAAGTGGACAAGGGCTCGTATGAGACACCCAAGTGGTGGTGTTCTCATACGGTTGCAGATTGAAGACAAGAACACAGTGTTGCAGAATGGTATGAGAATCACACAGATTGAAGCAAAATCCTATGAGATTGAAGCAAAATGAAGACAGAACACAAAATGCTTAGTACGATTGATGGAGTTGCGTTCTGAACACAAAAAATGCTTAGTACGATTGACAGAACACAGAAAAGAAAGGAAAAACACTAACCGATTCATCGGCGTAGGAATTAAATCTGAACCTCTGGTTGCTGCCGCTGCATCTGCCTCTGGCGACCAAGTAATATGATGCAGATGGTAGCAGCAGCGACGCCCAACGAACACAGAGCTCCTAGTCCCGTCATCTTCCATCCCCAAAACCGCCTCCGCTGCCACCCCTGCTACCATCGCTGCCGCTTTTCTCTTCTTCCACCAAACCACCAACAAAGCCCGCCGGTTCCTGCCGTCACCTTCCATCCCCAAATCCCAAAACCGCCTCCGCTGCCACCCTTGCTGCCATCGCTGCCGCTTTTCTCTTCTTCCACCAAGCCACCAACAAAGCCCGCTGCCTCCTTCACAGGAACCGACTCGCAACCGCCCAAATCATTCTCAACATTCGATTTGACTGGCTCTTGAAGCAGATCCTCCTTGCCGAGGAGAAAGGGGGCGTTTACAGGTTGAGCGAGGTTGAACGGGGGAAGTCCGTCGAGCGTGGGGGAGGGCGTCGAGTGGGTGGAATTTCACCCGCCCGAACGAATTTTTAGGAAAAATCCGTTTTTTCACCCGCCATCAAACGCAGCCTAACTGTTAATTTGGTATCTGTCCTGTCAAGCTCAACACCCAAGAAGTACCGCAATTTGCCGAGATCCTTCATCTTGAATTCTTGTTTCAACATATCTTTAACATAAGAAATATGTGAAGAAGAATTTCCAGTAATCACAATATCATCAACATATATAAGTAACCAAGTTGTAGCTTCCTTAGTATGGTGGATAAATAAAGAGTGATCAAGGGAGCTTCGGAGAAAACCAACTTGTTGTATGTGATGAGAAAACCGATCAAACCACGATCTAGAGGCCTGTTTCAACCCATATAAAGACTTTTGTAACTTACATACCCATTTTTGAGGATCATGAGTGGCATAACCGGGAGGTTGCTCCATGTATACCT